>JAAAKG020144967.1:0-10994 GCA_010014905.2 Druon quercuslanigerum
TTAACAGTTCATGAAACTTTTGAAAGCTCTTGAAAATTCTTTGAACTTTTTTAAAATATGCTAAAATGATTTAAAATATTTTTAAGCAACCTAAAATCTTTGAAATTCTTTAAAATCATTAAAATCTTTTGGAATACCTTCAAATTATTGAAATCTATTGGAATTCCTTGGAATATTTTAAAATACCCTAAAATATTTCCAACACTTTAAAATATTTTTAAAAACCTTCAATCATGTTCAATCTGTTGACAATTGTTTGGAATTTACGAAAAAATTCTTATATCTTTAAAATTCTTTTAAATGCATAAGAACAATTAAAATCTATTGAAAATTCATGGAATTATTAAAATTAACGAAAATCTGTCAAACCTTTTTAAAAACCCTTGAAACTATAAAAAGCTCTTAAAAATGCTCTGGATTTTTTTTAATACTCTGAAATACTTCGAATTCTTAAAATACTATTATATAACTAAAATCAATTGAAAATAGGAAATCCTTAGACATTTCGTGAAAAAAATTAAAATATTTTTAAATATTTTTAAATCTCTTGCAAACCTTAATATCCTCTGGAATGCCTTAAAATTATCGAAATATATTAAAAATTCCGTGGAATCTTACGAAATGCCTAAAAATATTGCAAAATTTTTTAAATCTTATAAAATCCCTTAAAAAATTCTAAAGCTCTTTAATATTCCATGGAATTTTTAAAAATATGCTAAAATCTTTAAAATACTTTGAAGTGCTTTCAAATTAAGGAAATATATTAAAACTCTCTTGGAGTCTCTTAAGATACCTTAAAATAATTCAAAAGAATTCAGAAGAAGATATAGGCCCGAATTAAGTAGTGATCAAACTATGAATTAATTTATTATTCATATTTTTGAAAAATGCCTAATTTTCCCTGACCAAAAAAATACCATAATTTAAAGATTTTTCGTTGACTTGTTTTATTAAAGGGATGGAAAATACGGAATTAATTAAGAATCTTGATATTTGAAATAAGATCGTTGAGATGGATTTCTTTTTAGAACTCAAGCGGGGAAATTTATTACAGAAATTTAATTAAAACTCTCTAGATACATCAGATTTATGAAAAAGTTCATGCCTAGCTTGAACGAGATATTTTTTATGGGAAAGAAATATGAGAGGAAGGCAAGTTTGGAAAACTATCTGGAAAGAAGGTAGAGTATAAAAGGAGTTATGGGTAGAAAAAGCGAGACGCGGTTAGTGAACACTGTCGTATCGAGTTTATGGCTCACCTTCGATACGACCACGTGTCTTGGACGTGGCCCGGATTGTAAGTGTAACTCAAGTCAAGCGCGTTTAACTTTCAAGTCAGCTTCCTCTTCTATCTCTCCGAAATATGACCTTTATATGACCCCGGCTTCAGTTACAAAATGCCCCTATTTTTCCTTATTAAAAAAATATCTCTCTTTTAGTATCAGCTTCTTGCTCGACTTGCACATTTTTCAAATACTCATCAATTCCCTTTCAACGTGATCAAGAACTTATCACAAAAAAATTTTCTATCTTTCTTTCAATTCTTAAGGTTTGAGAAGTTGAATATTCTTTAATATTAAAAGCTGTATAATATTTTAATTTTTTCTTTAAATTTATACTTTTGATATATAACTTTTGGGTTCTGAACTTTGACCTCTAACCCATAACCCTTACTTTGACCTCTGATATTTGACCTTCAACTTTGAACCCTGAAGTGTGATCGCTCACCTTTGGCATTTGATCTTTAAGTTCTGATATTTAAGATGTGACCTCTCACCTTTGACCTGTACCACCTGAACTGATCCCCCACTAGTGACAAATGATGACTTTGAACCTCTAATACTTGACCTTACAACTTCGACCACTGACGTATGACCCTTTACCCTTAACATCTGACCTTTTAAACCTAGAATTTACGGCCTGACCTGTCACCTTTGACCTCAATTTTCTAGACGGACCTCCCGCTATAGAATTGTAACCTTTGGCCTCTGTCCATTGACAACTTACCTAAAACACTTCGCATTTAAACTTTGACCCTTCACCCTGATACTTGTAAATTGATTCTTTAAATTGAGATCCTTGAATCTATTTTTAAACTAGTTGACTGTTAATTTAGTAATTCCCTTGAGGAACAGATTTATTCAAAGTTTGGCAGATTAAATTGCGAGCCTTGTGGTGGGCAAAAGAATAAAATCTATTTTAAAAGGGGGCGAAATAGATGGTTGAAATGACGACGTAGAGATTGAGAATTATCCCTGACCTTAACCTCACCGTTTACTTCTGACATACGACCTTTTAACTTTGATTCCTATAATAATGTTTGAACTCTGTTATTTTATCCTTGACCCGTAAACACTGACCCCTGACCTTTCACCTACGTCCTCTAGACTAATACTTTATCTATTGCATAACCTTTGCTCTCTGACTCTTGATACCTGAACTATGACTCTCACACTTGTACGAGAAAAAATTATTTAATTTTCAAATTTTTCTTTATATAAAAGGGGGATGCCCCCCCTTTTTTTTAATTGGAAGATCGACGTTCTTTATTTATAAAATTTTTATTTAATTGGAAGGGAAGATATTTTGGAATTGAATTTGTTTCTTAATTTGGAAAGGTATTTTTTTTTAATTATTCATATTTTGATCAATATTTTTAATAAGTTAAAGGCGAAAAAATTCTGCAATTTTGAAATTTATCTTCTTCATATTTATATTCTTTGTTTTTAACATTTTTAGGATTTCGTTACCCCAGGAAGAAAACCTTATATTATAGAGTAAATATCCGGCCGTCGTGTTTTTCCCCCAAGAGGGAATGTAAAAGGAAAATATGGCAGGGAGAGTAGGGGAAATGAGATCAGGTAAAGAGCGAATAAAGAGAGGAGGAGTACGAGAAGAGAGAGTAAGTTAATAAAGGGAGTAGAGTAAGTGCGGTGGACAGAAGGGAAATTACGAGTGAAAAAAGTATGGGAAGTGAGGGGAAGTGAGCAGTGAAGAATTAGGAAAGGTGAGGGGCGAGGAAGTAGGATAAGTGAGGAAATAAGAGGTGGAGAAGTATAATAATTGTCGAGAAATGAGATGAGGGAAAGTACATAGAATGTTAAATGAGAAGAGGAGTAGAGAAGATAGAGAAAATAAGGTAAGAGAAGTGGTGCGAGTAAGGAAAAATTAGGGAGGGATGAGAAAGCGGATGCAGGAAAGGTGATTGGAGGAGTTGAAGTGTAGTGAGAGAAGGAGAGGGTAGAGCTAGTAAGATAGTACAAGTGAGTAGGGAAGACGAACTAAGGGCTAAGTAACTCAAAAAAGAGGAAAGCAGATGAATATTCTGCAATTTTCACAGTTATCTTCTTTATATTTATATACTTTATTTTTAAAATGTGTAGAATTTCGTAACCCAGGCAGAAACCCTTATGGTATAGAGCAAATATCCGGCCGTCGTATTTTTTCCCAAGAAGGAATGCGAAAGGAAAATATGGCAGGGAGAGTAGGGGAAATTATAGGAAATGAGATAATGTGAAGCAAGAGCGAATGAGGAGAGTAGGAGTATGAGAAGAGAGGGTAAATTAAGAACGAGAGTAGGGTCAGTGAGGTGGGCAGAAGGGAAATGATGAGTGAAAGAAGTAGGGGAAGTGAGAGGAAGTGAGCAGTGAAAAATTAAGAAAGATGAGGGGTGAGGAAGTAGGATAAGTGAGGAAATAAGAGGTGGAGAAGTATAAGGATTGTCGAGAAATGAGATAAGGTAAAGTAGATGTAACGGTAAATGATAAGAGGAGTGGAGAAGATAGAGAAAATAAGGTAAGAGAAGTGGTGCGAGTAAGGAAAAATTAGGGAGGGGGGAGAAAGCGGAATTAGAAAGAGTGATTGGAGGAGTTGAAGTGTAGTGAGAGAAGGAGAGCCTAGGGCTAGTAAGATAGTACAAGTGAGTAGAAAAGACGAAATAAGGGCTAGGGAACTCAAAACAGGGGAAAGCAGATGAAAAAGAAGATAGGGAAAGGAGGAGCGTTCAATGGTCAAGTGAAGAGAGGGGAAATGGGAAAGGAAATGAAAAGTAAGCGAACGAAGGGGAAGTAGGATAAGGAAAGTATAGAGAGAAGATTTTCAAAAAACTTTGACTAATTTTTATCATTAGAGCGAAAAGATAGAAGCTACATAAAAAACAACCTTCATTTCATCACCCATTTGTTTAAACAATTTCCCTTACCACATGCCTGAATATCGCTTTATTGATTCTGTCGGTTATAAACTACGATCTCGGTGCCCAAACACAACACAACGTAAAACTCGTTGAGGAAGGTGCCCGTCTCAGCCGGCAGTATATTCCGGGCGTGCTTTTGAAGTCGCATAGTTCCCAGTGCTGGCACGCAGACGTTGCGTGTCTGTAGTATGAGGTTGGCAGGACTGGTATAACTTTCGGGTTAACTGTTGTTTCGGGATGTCACGTGACACGAAGTGCGAATAGTTTGCAAATTAAGACGGTGCACCAAACCCAGTCACGTGAACTGAACGAGCGCGTCGTCATTCTCCACTTCGTCATCACAACCACACATCCTCCTCTCTCTCCACCACCCTTAAAACAAAGTTTGTCCTCTTTGCTGCCGCAAGTCCCGGAATTTAATCTCCCAAACTTTAAGTAAATCGATTCCTCAAACGATTTACTAAATTAACGATGAGATGAAAGGAAAATTTTAAAATGTTAGTCGAAGTAGGTACGATGCGTCTACAATAAAGAGGTTTCTTGCCTACTATGACAATTAAGTCACGAAAATCTCAACCTCCATCTGCAAATTCCTACATTCCTATCTAATGCTATCTTACACATTTACTATCCACATCGCTGAAGCCTCTCCCTTTACCCGTCCCTGCAACCTTTCCATTCCCTCCTTCACTCGCCTACTCCTAACCCTCACCCCTATTCCCCTTCTAACACTTACCCCTTCCTTTCCTCATCAATGCTATCTTATACAATTTCTACCCGCATCGCCTCAACCCCTCTTTTTATCTGTCCTCTCAACCTTCCCATTCCCTACTTTACTCGTCTACTTCTCCTCACCCTCACATCCTTCCTTTCCTTAGCAATGCCTTCTTATATCCTTCCTGCCCACAGCGCTCCACCCCCTCCCTTTATCCGTCTCGAACCCTTCCCATCCGCTACTTCACTCGCCTATCCCTCCTCTTCTCATCCTCACACCCTAACCCCTATTTCCCTCCCAACAATTATCCCTTCCTTTCCACACAAATACTATCTTAAATCCTTCCTACCCACATCGCTCTACCATCCCTCCTCACCGTCGCATACCCACCCTTCTTCCCCTTCTGACACGTACCCCCTTCCTTTCCTGCTCACTGCATTTTTCCGATAGTTTCCAAGCTCTCAGTCTCATCTTCCCCTCTTATACTTTTCTCTCCATTCTTTCTACCTTCCCATCAATTTTTCTTCTCTCCTATAATTCCTCTACCCTGCTTCCCCTCTCGAGAATAAAATAAGATGGATGGACAACCAAACGTTCATAACTAACTCGTTCTTTCCGTCATACTGCTCCGACAAGGGTGGATGATTAATCTCTCTAGCAATCACCCCAGGCTTAGAGCTTCACAAAGTACTGTGATTTATAAAATCGGGAAAAGGGCTTTTACTTAACACAGAAGAGAATCAATGTTTGTAATCATGGATCTGAATAATAATTAAATAATAGTTGTTATTATTATAAATAACATTTCCTAAAACGACAAAATGAAATGAAAGTCATTTCTACAGCTCATCATGTTCATGTAAATCGTAGATTGTAAAATGTTACAATGTACAATTCGTCGTTATTTTTCTCGTTTATATTTCTAGACATCTCGGGGATAATTGAAGACGGTCGCTCTCAGCAGAGCGTAAATATACTCTGACTCGTTTTATTTTACCTTCCATCCACCTTTTGCTTCGTATCGCGCGAAGGGACGAATAAGGTATGCACAATCTCCTGCAATCTTCCCTTTTCTTCTCTGAAGCCACGAGGGGCAAAACACAAGATAAAAAAAGAAAAAGAAAAAAATAAATAGAACTAGGTGGGATTTAAAGAAAAAGAATTATCTAAATTTCCATGGTTGGTGAATGCGAAATAAGTGGTAAATACACATTTAGTACTTATGGGAAATTGCGTGGTTTCTCAGTTCATTCATCTCACATTCCGTGTTTCAGTATATTGTTTAGAAGTCATTAAATAATAAAAATCAATCATAATATTTTTTATCGTGCTTGACTTAGCCACTCTTATGGGTAACCTAAAGAAAACCTCAAGTCACTTAGAATTTTATTTATATTGTGGTTTATTACTGCACTTCAAACGTTAAAACAATAAATTATAGTTAACATTTATCTTAGGATTACAGAGACATTTTCAAATTCATCTTGAGATTGTTTATATAATTTGTAATTGTTCAAATATTTGTATTTTCCGGTAAGTCGAGAAATATACGATTTTTGAAGACGTTATAAGTTCTTTAATCAATAAAAACAATTAAATAATGGGTTTGAATTATTTTTAAATTCTTTAAATAATCAGTGTTTGTTCGAAATTGAAATTTACCTGAAAAGACTATAATAATTTGTTTTCTAAAAATACGATAGAACACGAAAAATAAAATATTTCCTAATCAAATCCAAACGTTTTTTTGTTCTTCAATCGAACGCTTAGTTTATTAATAACAATTGCAGAACATTAAAAATTAAATTGTTTAGAAAATGGTTCAAAAAGGCACACCTAGATATTTCAGAGACGTTTCTAAAGATGTTTTTGGTTTTTTTATGGGAATTTTTTTTATAATTAATTGCAAAAGATTTATACCAATATATATAAGAAACTTCAGAATTTTTAATTTCGAAGAGTTGCAATTGAAAATTCTTCAACTTTAACGATTTGAAATTTCAAATTCTTATATTTTTCAAATTTTGATTTTCATGCTCTTCAATGCATGACAAAATAAACTTCTCGGTTGAATTTTTTTTTTGAAATTTATAATTTTAAATTAAATTAAATATTGCGTTTTTATTAAGAAAATTGTATATTTTAGCTCGAAACTTGCCAAATAATCTTTTCTGGTAAAAAATTAATTTTCTCAACTAAAAATTAAGTATTCAATTTTTAGCTAAAAACTGAACTAATTGGTTAAAAATCCAACTGTTTGGGAAAAAATTCGTTTTTTTTTTTTTGCTTCAGAATTTATTATTTTAATTGAAAATTCATTTGCGGAGCGGAAAATGTAAATATTCCATTTTTTGTTGCAAATTTATCTTTTTTAGCTGTCAATTCATGTATTTCGTTAAAAACTCTTGTGATAAGTGAAAAGTGATATTATTATACATAACAAACTCACTGTCAATTTTTGTAATTTGAAAGTTTTTCTTCTACGTAAAAATGTCAAAATTTTGAATTTTTTCAATCTTTATTGTTTGTAAAGAATTAAATTTGTATTGTTTCATTTTACCATAAATATAATTTCTTTATATTTAATGTAGATGTAATTTAGGCGAAAAATTTTTGAAAATAAAATGTTATTGAAGTTTATAACAAACTTGTAGATATTATTTGGTTAAACAATTTTTGTCTTTTATTTCATTTTATTTCTATATTTTTATTTTTTTTTGTCGTTATTTTTTGATGATCAAAATTCGAATATTCAACTTTTCGACAAAATTCACAAATTTGTCATGATAATCTTGTCCGGCTTTAAAAAATAAATTTTTTTCTTCTTTTGACTTTTTTTCATATCATGCGTTGTTTGACTTAAAATGTTAAATTTTGTTGATTTTTTTTCTATTTTGAAAATACCATAACTCTGATAATTTTTATTTTATCAAAAAAAAATCAAAGGGATAAATTGTTCGAATTTCCGAGTACTATAAATAGCCGCAGATAGAATTTTTTAATCTTGAAAAAAATAGTTTCAAATATTTTGAAAATGTGCTCACTTTTCGAATTTTTATCCAAAATAGCTGATTTACGAACTTGTACTTTCTTTGTAGGTCCTTAAAAAGTGTGCCAAAGCAGAACTCTGGAGGTCTTAAAACGTAGAGATTTGGTGAAAAACGACAAAGAGAAATTTTACATAAAACCAATACCTTCTCATTAGGATGAGAATGTAAAAAAATTAATTTTAAACAAATTCGATCAACTTTCAATTTTGAACCAAAAATCTTTATTGAGAAGTAAAAAATTTCCATTTTTATATTATTAGAAATGTATTAAGAAATTTAAAAAAAAATTAGCACCTAGAGTTATTTTTCGTTCATAAATAATTTAGTGTCAAGCTATTTTTGTTTAAAAGTTTTTTTTATACGTAAGAATACCAAAATTTTTAATTTTTTTGGTCTTAATTCTTTATAAATTGTTATATTGTTCTGTTTTACCAAAGTATTGTTAAAGTTATATTATTTTAGAAAATATTTGCCTTTTCAACTTAATTTAAACTATTTAAACAATTATTATTTGTTCAAACAATTCATGTTCTCCCTTTCATCAGTGAAAAGTTATTATTTTTGAGAAAAATGATACATTTAATGAATGTCAAGAATAAATTTTCTAACTCAACATATTTGTAATTTAATTTTAAAACTTCTTTTGTTTAAACTAATTTCGTCCTTGTCATTCGTGAAAAATTATTTTTTTACTTAACTTAATGACATAATTAACAAATGATGAATGTAATAAATTTTTGAACGATACTTGGAAATTATTTAAACCATTTTTATTTGCTTAATAATTTGTTCTACTTTTTCGTTTAGAAAGTGAAATATAGATTGCCAAATATTTCAGTAGACTTTTTTTGTTGTTAAAATTTATCGTGGTTGTTCTATTTATGACCATTTTTAGTTTGAAACAATAATTTAATGTGAAAACTTCCAAAATCTTATTCAAAAGATCTTCCTGGAGATGACGAAATCTTTCAAATCTTCAAAAATGTTCACGAATCTTGAAAAGATCCTTGCGAGATCTTGTGAAATTTTTCTAAAAAAATTGTGAATCTTGTGAATATTTTGAATCTTTTGAATCTTTAGAATCTATCAGGAATCTTCAATCGCTAATTTCAATTTTTAAAGATTTAGGGGTCGCTGAATTTAAATGATTTTAGAAGTAAATAATCCCTACCGAAAACCTTCCCAAAATTTTTTGTTATTCAAATTCAAAACTTAAAATTATCTGCCCTGATTGTTTGTATCCTTTCTGGTCTGACTGCTGCATTTTTTCTTTGTTATATCAACGAGGATGCAAAATTTAAGAAAAAGTAGGTTTATAAGCTCAATATTTTTTGAAAAAAAAATCACGAGTAATTAAAATGGAATGAGAAAAAGGTTTAATTTACTTATTTAAATGTTATTTTCCTCTAAAGTGAATGATCAAAAAACAGTTTTTCCTGATTTCGACAGAATATAAGTGTTTCATAAAAAACGTTATTGAATGAAAAATAATGTATGTCAATACAATTGAATCAAGAATCATTTATACAACCCTAAATTAGCGATATCGCCCCGAGTCTTTAAAATTCATTTCAACCCCCATATAATCAATTGAAAATTTTATGCTTGAATAGAAATATTTTGAAAACTTCTTTTTGTAACTCGTAGAAAAAAATTGTATTAAATGTTTTCTAAAGGTTGCAGTAGCCAAAAATGCTTCGTACTAATGCAGGAATGAAAATTATTATTGAAAATTATTACTAAAACGGTAATGTAATTATTTACTTTATCAATAGTTAATAATAATATTTAAAAAGTTAAATAATGAACAAAATGATCTTGTGATGCACTATAGGTTTCTTTATATAAAACTAAATAAATGTTTCTTTGTTTTGCCTACGCATAGATATATACATTCTTCTGTTTCATGATATAAAACGTAAGTAATATTTTAAATTATTTCAATATCATTCTGTAGTCCAATATTTTCGAGTTGTATATTTGTCTCGTACTTTTAGTTAGTGGATAAAAAAATTTCTTTTTGAAATAAAAGATAAACTTGAAAAATTAATTAATAAGCATGTAACTTATGACAGCAACGATGAACGATTGCCGCAAGCACTATGTTTGAATTGCAAAAAAAAAATATGCAAATAAAAATTCTGATAATAATTCTATTGTGACGCCTGCTGATTATTCTAATTTTAAGCTACACCCAGAAAAAAGTTTTGTTGAATCAAAGAAACTTTCTTTAAAGCAAAGAAATTCTAGTATTTATATATGGTCAAAGAAATATTTGTTTAATTTAAAGAAATTTTCTTGTTAATTGTTTATCCGATTATTTGACCTGTACATTTCTTTAAATGAAATAAACGTTTTAGTTGGAAAAAGAGAACAGGTAAGTTTAAAATAAATAAACATTTTATTTGAATCCAATAATGAATTATGAACAAATTGGCTTCCTCATGAAGCAAAGAATTCCATTTAATTTAAAACGATAATAACTCTAATTGAATACAAGCAAAAAGCAAAAAAATGTCTTTTTTCTTCGCATGGGAATATTTTTGAATAATCGGATTCGAGTTTCAAGAAACTTGCATTTTCTATTTGTTCACTTGAGGAAAAAAGCTTATTTCAAAATTTGCTGTGTCCAAATTAATTTTACTCTTTCCTAATTTGCAATTCTTTACGAAAATTTAAGATAAAAAAATAAATTGTGGCGTCCGTGTTCGAAAAAATTTGACAACGCGTGTTCGTGGTACATTAGTAATGTGGACTAAAAAAATCTATCTTTGATTCACAGAAACAATTTGCTTATTTCAAATTACTGACTCAAAGAAATTATTTTTTTGATTGTACCTAGTAACTGTTTGGAATCATAATAATTTTGTTTTCAATCAAGAAAATCATTTAAACAAATGATTTCTTTAAATGGAAGAAAGTACGTGATGCCATTTATTAAAATCAAATAATTTTTCTTTTAACCCTTAGATGCATACATTTTTTTATTCGATATTTTGGCCTGAAATTTCTTACTCAGGGGTTTTTGGGGTCG
>JAAAKG020144968.1:0-32992 GCA_010014905.2 Druon quercuslanigerum
TCAAAAAATCGATCGCTGGACAATACTTATCCGGCGAAATCCGCGCGTGTCCCCTTATTGCATCCGGCCCCTCAATTAAATCCAGTTTCGAGTATAGTGTCAATAGCGTAAAGAGTGCGAGACCTGACATAATAATATTGACGGAATACTTCCGCATAGTCATTTCGAAAGCAATGATTATCTAATCTTCCAAAGTACTCGAAAAATAATTTTAAAAAGTCACGTACAGAATGTAAGCAATGCATGATTATTAATTGATGCAGACAATACTGTCGTGCCTGGCGGCATGTTCCTACTCATTTTGCCTTCCGGCTCTTCTATTCTTATCCCGCTTGAACGATTCCGCAGAAACGGTTGAATTTAAGAATTGCTTCCATCGATTTTCAAGTGTGTTGTATCAGAAATAAGTATACTTAAGTACGAACATACAACCGGCCGAGTAACCGTAACTGTATACTTTCCCAGAGTGCAGACTTTAATCGGAAGGTACTTAACCGAAGCCCGGTATAGAATTATAAACGATAGCTCGTATTCCCATGCCTCGATACTCGACGTATTTCCCACGAGCTTCGTTCCAAACCCTCTTTTCAGGGAAATTGGTCATTTGACCAAAAAAATAAAAAAATCACAATTTATGCCCCTACCTTTCCTAATATGAAATAATTTCCCACTGGAAACTTCATCGAAAATTGGTAAAGTCAAGCTAACAACGATTACGAATATTTTTAGCAAAATCTTCATTTTTTTCTACTGTTCTGACAGCCCGAAATTCTCTCAACAAAGAAAAACATTTTTTAATCACATTAATTCTCGTAGCATATTATTGGTTTTTTTTTAAAATCGAAATACATTTTATTTTCAACGAAATAGTTAAAATTCCAAAGAAAAAAGATGAAATTTCTACCAAAAGACATGAATCGCAAAAGCAAAGAGACAAATTTTTTACAAAAAAATTTGAGTTTCAAAGCTAAAAATAAGATTTTAGAAAGCTTTTTACTTTTGAATATTAAAAGATGAATTCTATTTAAAAAAGTTAATTTTCAACAAAAAAGTTTAATTTTTAACTAATTAGTTGAATTTTCCAACTAAAAATATGAATTTTTTAAAAGAACGTTAAATTTAAAAGGAAGTTTATTGTCAACCGAGAAAGATTAATTTTCAACCAAGAATGGTGACACTTATTTCAAAAATATCAATATTTAAAAAAAAAGAATGAATTCTCTCTGCAAAAAGACGAATGTTCAACAAAACAGTTGAATTTAAAAAAAGAATGACTAAATTTTCAATAACAAAACAATAAAGGCCTAACAAAAATAATTATATTTTATAAAAATAGTGAAATTGTAAACCTACACAGATTAATTTTTAATCAAATATTCGAATTTTCAAACAAATAAGATAGAACCTAAACCAAAAAAGTTTGATTTTTAAACAAATATTTGAATTTTCCAACTAAAAATATGAATTTTTAACAAAAAATGAAATGGTATACTGTTTATTAGAAAAAAAAATAATATTCAATAACCAAAATATAACTTCTACGAAAAGACAATTTTTTAAACCAAAAAGACGAATTTTCTGTCCAAAAAGAGGAATGTTCAACAAAAGAGTTGAAGTTTAGAGCAAAAAAGACGACTTTTTAACGAAATAGTTGAGTCGCCGGAAAAATAATTTAATTTTCCACAGAATAGTTTAATTTTTAATCAAATAGTTGAATTTTTCAACTAAAAATATGAATTTTTTAAAAGACCATTAAATTTAAAAGGAAGTTTATTATCAAGCGAGAAAGATTAATTTTCAACCAAGAATGGTAATACTTATTCCAAAAAGATTAATATTTAAACCAAAAGAACGAATTCTCTCTGCAAAAAGACGAATGTTCAACAAAAATATTAAAGCTTCAACAAAATAATTATATTCCATGAAAATAGTTAAATTTCAAACCTACAGAGATTAATTTTTAAGCAAATGTTCGAATTTTCAAACAAATAAGATTGAAACTCAACCAAAAAAGTATGATTTTTAAACAAATAGTTGAATTTTTAATCCAATTTTTTTGAATTTTGTATACAGAAAAACTAATTTTCAACCAAAACAGTTGAAGTTTTGACTAAAAAAGATGCATTTTTAACAAAACATATCATGGTAGACTGTTCATTGAAAAAGAATTAATGTTCAATAAACAAAATATAACTTCTACGAAAAGATAAATTTTTAAACCAAAAGGACGAATTTTCTTTCCAAAAAGAGGAATGTTCAACAAAAGAGTTGAATTTTAGAGCAAAAAAAATTAATTTTTATCAAAATAGTTGAGTCGCCAGCAAAATATTCAAATTTTCAACAAAAGTAGTTTAATTTTTAATCAAATAGTTGAATTTCCCAACTGAAAATATGAATGTTTTGAAAAGAACGCTAAATTTAAAAGGACGTTTATTATCAATCGAGAAATATTATTTTGCTAACAAGAATGGTGACACTTATTCCAAAAATATCAATAGTTAAACCAAAAGAACGAATACTCTCTGCAAAAAGACGAATGTTCAACAAAACAGTTGAATTTCCAACAAAATTATTAAATTTGCAACAAAAAAATCAAATCCTCAACAAAATAATTATATTTCATAAAAATAGTTAAATTGTAAACTTACACAGATTAATTTCTAAGTAAATATTCAAATTTTCAAACAAATAAAATTGAACCTAAACCAAAAAAGTTTGATTTTTAAACAAATAGCTGAATTTTTAATCAAAGTTTTCTGAATTTTTTATACAGAAGGACTAATCTTTAAACAAAACAGTTTAAGTTTTGACTAAAAAAGGTGCATTTTAGAAAAAATATTTAAAGGTAGACTGTTTATTCGAAGAGAATTAATGTTCAATAAACAAAATATAACTTCTACGAAAAGATCAATTTCGAAAACAAAAAGACGAATTTTCTATTCAAAAAGAGGAATGTTCAACAAAAGAGTTGAATTTTAGAGAAAAAAGATGACATTTAATCAAAACAGTTAAGTCGCCGGAAAAATAATTAAATTTTCAACAAAATAGTTTAATTTTTAATCAAATAGTTAAATTTTCAATCTAAAAAGCTGAATTTTCAATAAAATGATCGAATTTTAAAAAGACAAAGATTAAAGTTCAACCAAAAACAGTTGCATGTTGAACCCTAAAAATTTACTTAAATTAGAATCTAATGCCTGAAGCTTGCTTAATTCTTATCCCTTAGAGGTATAGCTCACATCTTCTCTTGAATCTTTCGAATCACTGTTTTAACCAACTTAATGCTCTGATAATGCTAAGAGAGGGTGTTAACCTTTTACCTTCCGCTACCTCACCTGCAAGCTACTTGTCGGCATGATATGCCATATTTTCTGTAACGTTTCAATTTTATGCGTCTATCCTTCCTGCTATACGCGGGTCGGATCCTCATCTTCTACATCAAAGGTTTCGATTCATATGCCGCTCGACGAGTTTAAAACCCATTTTATTTTTCAACGTAATTTATTCTAATACGTTAAATAAATTGTTTTGTGCATATTATTCTTACATTTAAACTCTCTTATATCGAATTTTCGAAAATATTTCTGTTCTACACCCAAAAAAAAAGGGTTAAAAAAATTAATGCTAAAAAAATTTGTTGGAACATTTTATAACAATTTAGCAATATTTTTTTAAGTTATACTATTGTTTATTTTTAACCTGGTAATCAAACTTAGCTTGATAATATTAGACTTGATAATATAATATGATAGGAGACAGTTTTTATGTAAGAATAGAATATATACAGGATAAAAGCTGGAAAATGAGGGGATTTTTCATGATAATAAGAGACTAATAGGAAAATTATTTTTTTTAAGGAAAATTAATGTAGGTGCCATATCGAATTTAATTTGAATCGCTTTAAATTTATAAATTTCAAGCAAAAATAGATCAATTTTGAACACAAAAGTTAATTTTGAACTAAAAAGTTAAATTTTTTACCAAGCTGTTAAATTTTCAAGACAAAAAGACGAACCTTAAACAGAATAGTTGAATTTTTAACCAAAATAGTTATATGTTTCCCAGAAAGACGAATTTTTTAAAAAGCAGTTAAAATTTCAACTGAGCAGAATGAATATTCAAGTAAAAAGTTTCTTTTAAGCCACAAATTTAAATTTTCAACAGAAATAGTTGAATTTTTGTACAAAAATAAAACAAATTTTCAAACAAATAGTTGAATTTTCATAAAAAAAAGGAATTTTCAATAAAACAGTTTAATCTGATACCAAAATAGTTCAATTTTTAACCAAAAAAGAAATGAATTTTATAAAAAAACAATAGAATTTTCAAACAAAAAGTAAATTTATAAAAAAAAGTTCATTTTCCAAATACAAAGTCAATATCTAACCAAAAAATTGAATTTTCGACCGAAATAGTTGAATTTTTGTACAAAAATAAAACAAATTTTCAAACAAATAATTGAATTTTCATCCAAAAAAAAGGAATTTTCAATAAAATAGTTTAATCTGATACCAAAAAAGTTCAATTTTTAACAAAAAAATGAATGTTATACAAAACAATAGAATTTTCAATCAAGAAGTAAATTTATTAAAAAAAAATTCATTTTCCAAACACAAAATCAATATCTAACCAAACAATTGAATTTTCAACCATAAAAACGAATTTTCAACAAAATAGCTGAACCTTATACGAAAATAGTAAATAACCTGGAAAAATGAATTTTATAAAAAACAATAGAGTTTTCAATTAAAAAGTTAGTTTACAATGAAAGAGATAATTATCAAGAAAAAAAGTTAATTTTCAATCAAAAAGTTGAATTTTAAATCAAGCTGTTAAATTTTTATTACCAAAATACAAACTATTTACAAAACAATTGAATTTTCAATCCAAAAATACGAATTTCAACTGAATAGTTGAATTTTCCACCAGAGTAGTTGAATGTTTAACCCAGAATTACGAAATCATCAAGTTGATAAAAACTCCTGTAAAACAAACAAGAATCCAACGACCAAATCCGGACCACAACGATCAAACAAAAAACGCCCCACCAATTGTAATCTGAAAAAATTTTTTGTTAAAGACAAAAATTTCAGACCAAAATAAAAAAGAGAAAAGAAAAATTAGAAGGCAATCAACCACATCCCCTTTCTTCCCTTTTTCCTTTTTTCGCCTTTTTTCTTTCTTTTTTTTATTATTATCAAATCACAATAAAATAACATTGAAAATAAAAAATAAAATTATATTACCAACGTTTCGGTACTTATACAGTACTCTTATGAGACAAGTAAAATAAAAAAATAACACCAAAAAACAGGTGTTCTCTCTTTGTTACCTGAAAATCGAATTGAATCCTGAAATCCGCAACAGAGAAAGGAAAAGAAAAACAAGATTCATGGAACCTCACCGTTAAACGTAATTAATCATATTAGCACAACTTTTCTTTAATTTATCCAAATCGGTTTTTTAATTAACAGATTACTTTTTTGTTTTTTAATATAAAGCATTTCCATGAATTCTCTCTTTCTCTCATTACTTTCACTATGAAAAAATTTATCATTATCCCAATCAAACTCATGATAAACATCAACAAATTCCCTTGTGTGTTTAATTCATATTACAGATCCTGCAAGTGATCTTGTAGACAATAACACCTTTTTCAAAATTATCTAAAGGATTTTTACAAAAATTAATCACTGAATCCATTTTAAATGGTATACGGAAAATAGTATGAATTTTAAACTTTTTTAACATGATTTCAATAGTTTTAGAAATTTGACCAAAAAACGGAAGAACAAAAGTATTAAATGAACTATATTCCTTCAACTCTTTCTGCTTATCTGCGCGCAAAGTATTACTCTGTCTGTTTTTGATTTGTTTAATTCTAATTGCAATATGTTTCCAAATTAAATTTTGTGGGGAATGATTCAGAAAAAGGACATTTTTAACAATATTTAAATTTCTTGTTTGAAATGAAAAGTGGGACAAACCTAGAGCTCTGTCAACTAAATTCTTAATTACTGCAATTTTGTTTTGAAAAAGATAAGCAGAAATGAAATTTAAAATCCTGCATGGATATGTACCTTAATCATTTCTATATCCAA
This sequence comes from Druon quercuslanigerum, assembly GCA_010014905.2. NCBI lineage: Eukaryota > Metazoa > Arthropoda > Insecta > Hymenoptera > Cynipidae > Druon > Druon quercuslanigerum. The sequence goes on from JAAAKG020144968.1 coordinate 6,102, forward strand.
ACAACTGATTTTCTTATTCTGCTCTACTTCATAAGTAAACTGAAGATATGGATTAAAACTATTAAAAGCATCAATGACCATCTGCAACTTTTCCAGAGGAATACACAATAAGGTATCTTCGACCAACCGGAAATAAAAAGGCAAACCAAAATATAATTTCTTAAAAACAAAAAACTTTAATTCTGCCATTATCATTTCTGCTAAAATCGGAGAAATTGCTAAACCTATGGGAGTACCAAACTTCTGTCCCTCTATTTAAAATTGCCTGTTCAACTAAAGCAAGGGCCTTCTCTTTTTTCTTTCCTCTTTTTTTATTTCTGTCTGAAATTTTTGTTTTTGACAACAAATTTTTTCAGATTACAATTGGGGCGTTTTTTGTTTGTTCGTTGTGGTCCGGATTTGGTCGTTGGATTCTTGTTTTTTCACAGGAGTTTTCATTAAGTTTATTTTAAAAAAGAAAGTTTAATTTTTAACCTAATTAGTTCAGTTTTCAACCGAGTTAGTTAAATTCTTAAATCTCTAGCAAACAAAAATGAATCTTGTACCAAAAAAATCGAATTTTGAGCCCAAAAATATGAATTTTAACCCAAAAAGTTCATTTTCAATCATAAAGTTAAATTTTCTACCAAATGTTTCAATTCTCCAGACAAAAAGAACAAATCCTTTACAAAGCAGCTGAATTTTAAAACAAATTGTTAAATTAAAAAAAAGACAAATTCTTTAAAAGCAGTTGAATTTTCAACCAAAATATTTGAATTTTTAACCCCAAAACACGCTTTTCTACAAAGCAGTTGAATTTTTAACTCTTCAACTTCAACTTTAATTTTCTGCTAAAGTATTTGAATTATCAAGAAATCAAAAAACAATTTTTATCCGTATGAACGAGAAATAATTTAAAGAATCAGAAACTTTTTTCGACGATAGAAGTGGCGAAATCTAGTTTGTATAATTGAAGTTTGTGAAATTCATGCTTTATCTTGTGAATGTCTTATGGTGAAATAAATTTGTTTTTGGGGCCTTTAAGAATTAAACCTATTGAGAATAGACGGCTTCCATTATATAACTTATAAATTATTAAAGGATTGAATTAAAAGTTTTGAAATGAAAACTTTGTAAGCTTTAATTTCGAAAGTTGGAAATTCAGAAGAGTTCAATGTTGATTGATTTAATTTGCAGTTTAGTTCTGAAAACTTCAAATGAAAAAATCTTCAGCTTCAACAGTTGGAACTTTTTAATTTCAATGATCGGGAGAAATTTTTGTGAACCAGAAAATTGTTCATTTAGTAAAATTCGACTAAAATTAGTAATTTTTAACTCATTCAAATTTAAAGTATGCTCAGTTGAAGATGTCTCAATTAAAATAATGTTAAATGCGATCAAAAGTTATGTTTTTATAACATGCACGCGGAATCATAATATGCTTTATGATTGATTTTTAAAAATGCACAGAAGTTAAACTAATCATGTAAATATTTTAATTTATCCTTCAATTGAGAACAACAGATTGAGTTGAGACTAAATATCATTAGCAGCTTATTTCTGACAATATTTCCTATTTAACATATCTCATTATTCTTTCGCGGTGCATATAATTATAGTATACGTGTCGAACAGAACGAAGTGCAACTGCGTTGCATTGCTGAACTACGGTAATCCATAATGCTATAAATAATCTTCAGCTTACATTTAGAGATTTTCTGGCCATTTATATGGTAAGCTGAGTATTTACACGTAACATATCACTCTGAATGGGACGTAAAACTGTGTACACCATACATCACTTCAGCTACGCGTCTCTCCAGGCTCATGTAACTCTTTTTACACAATAGCTTTCAAACAAAATACGACAGGACCTTCATGCACATCTCGAAATACCAATTTAAAAATTGTTACAACTAATTAAACATCCAGGGTGGCCACTTTTATTCAGGATAAAAATTTCCGGGGAATTTCTGACTATTAAATATTTTCCAGGGTCATTCAAAAAATACACTGAAGCCTGGAATGAAGAACGATAAGTCTAGGGTATCCAAACGTAAATAGGCAGGGCTGCATGAATCATTTCTGTTCGATTTGGATGCCTTACTAAAATGCGGAGGTCATCGATTCTATAGGAATATCGTCAATCCGAGGTTTCTAATTTCAGGTTCCAGTGTATTTTATTACACTAAAATATTATTGTCGCATTTTTGAGACTAAAATCAAAGTTATCGAATTTTTCTCTAAAGTTAAATAGGAATAGCAATAATTTAAATATAATTTATTTATCAATCAATTTATTGTAAAAAGCACTTTTAGTAATTATCAAGATTAATCAGAGCTGTTACACTAGGGTGGTCTAAAAATTCGACTTTCGATTCTTGTTCGTGAATCTACCCCAATTTGTTTGTAACTAAAATTGAATTTTCAATGGGAAAATCTCGGGTTTCGAAAAAATGAAAAAAGAAGTATTTTAATTTTAATTTTTATTTTTTTTAATTTTTATTTTGAACCCCCCAATCCCCATGAATTGTGCCCGAAACCTGCACCAAAAAAAGCAAAACAACAGTTTTCTATCAAATTCATACTAAAATATTCTATAAATAATTTTGAATTGTTTACACAATTATTAATTGTTAAAGAATTCTTTCTCCTGCATATCGGTAAAGGCTATCACTTTTCAGGATAAATAATATAAAGTTAATAAATTTCAGAAGTAATACTTCTTGTTTAACTTTGTTGCTAATTATTAAAAAAAAACTCATGTGCTTAACTCATTTTATTCTTTATAATTTATTTTATAAGGGAAAAAATGTTTATACAAATAAAAATGGTTTAAATGATTCCTAAATATGCTTTAAAAATCTGTCCGCTTCGTGGGCACATTCTCATCGCACTTATGCTATTTTAGGTATACTTCTTCTACTCTTTTTATATAATTTAATTATGTCTCTACTAATTTATCCTATCTATGATTTTACTATAAAAATACTAAGATTTCGTATCATCAATAGGAAAATGTCATATAAAAATAGTATAGCTTATGACTACTGTATGAAGCTATACGAATTGGTCCGAATTGGCCTTGGTCCCTCGATTTTAACCTAATTTAGTTTTTTTCCAGTGCCAAGTTTCTCAGTGTGGGTAAAATTGTACACGAATCTAACACCTTCTCTAATAAGAATGTAAAAATTTATTTGATAAATTTAATTTATTTATTAATATATAATTTAAATTATTTAATAAAATTTAATTTGTATCGAATTATTTTTGGATAGTTCTGTTTTTAGGTTCAATCGTAAAAACCTAGCATTAAAAACATTAAAAAATTAATTCTCTGAAACCCCCCACACGAGCCAAAAATAAGTTAAAAGACAAAAGTTGTGATGAGCATGTGCCCACGCAGAGGGCAGATTTTTTTACTGTTAATGATGTTTTTCACGATTAAAGCGAAAACTGCGCATCCTAACAAAAATTTATTAATAACAAATTTGTAGATCTTATTTAAATGCACAATTTTTGTCTACTTAGCTTTTACCGTACTTTGCATAGTTTGACCGAAAAATTTAATTTTTGGATTTACCATTATTTTTTATGCCGTCAATTTTCGTGTGCTTTTTCGAATTATGTAAATGCTATAATTCTGTTAATTTTGTTTTTATCAAAAAAGTCATAGAAATAAATTGTTCGATTTTTTGAATACTATGAATATCCGCACAGAGAATTTTTGAATTTTGAAAAAAGTGTTGAATTTTTATCCAAAATGTCTGACTAACGAACTCAACCTTTAGTTTAGGGCACTAACAGAGCCTACCAAAGGCCAATCTAATAGAATAATTTTTTCAAAAGTTATCGTGGAAACAGACAGACATACAGACATACAGACAGACACATTCGTAAAAATCTGTTTTTCAGATTCAGGGGGTCTCAAAACGTGGACATTTGACAAAAACTGGGGGGCTCAAATTTTACTCAAATCTAATACCTTCTCTGATGAGAATGTAAAAATATGATCTTCTCAGTATTTGTTCATTGTGCGATTAAATAATTATTTTTAACGATAAAAAAAAGAAAATTTTTTTTAAACAAATGAAATTGTTTAAAGAAATCCCAAATATCCTTGAAAAAATATATTACTATAAACATTCGTTAATCATGTAATTAATTCCAGAAAATAATAATGTTTAACGATTTAAAGGGGAAAAAATCTGTAGAAAAGGGAAAATTATTTAAATAATTACTAAACATGTTATTTGAGAAGTACTACTCATGCAACATAATTGTCTAAAAAATTCAAAATTATTTTTAAAATACTTGTAAACTCGTCACTTATTGATTAAAAATCATTCACCTTGAAAAAGTTCCAAAAAATACAGTCTTTATCATGAATTTGATAATTTTTAAAAGCATTTCGAAGATATTCAAATATTTAAAAAGATGCTAAGATCTTTTAAAAACTTTTGAAGAATTTTGAAGAACTTTAACAAATTTTAATGAAAGGGTTTGAAATACCTGACGTTATTTTTAATATAGCTCAATAAATTTAAGTGACTCGAAAGGATTTTAAAGATCTTAGGATATTTTTTGATATTCCAAAAAAAATCAAAAGCTTTAAAAAGGTACATAACTTTTCAGAAGGCTTACAAAGGATTTAAAATATTTTATAGTATTTTCCAAGATTCTATGTCATTTTCAAAAAATGTGAATATTTTCAAGGGGTTTCGAAAATTTTCAAAGAATTTAAATGCTTTAGAGTATTTAATAAGATTTCAAGGAATTTTGAATTGATTTCAATCATTTAAAAGGATTTTAAATAATTTAAAATATTTTAGAGTGTTTTAAAATTTCCAAGGCTTTATCAAGAGATTTAAAAAGTTGCGAAGATATGGAACGATTTTCATAACCTTTAAAGAGGTTTTAAGGTATTTTTAAAACTTGCAAGATATTTTATAAGATTTCTGGGACTTTCCGAGGAGTTGAATTTTCAATCAAAACAGTAAATTCTGAAAAAAAGTTTAATAGTTGATGTTTCAAACAAAAAAGACAAATATTTAACAAAGGAGTTGAATTTTGAACCAAGAAAGAATAGCCAATAAAAAAATGTCCTAAAAATTGTTGAATTTTAAAGCAAAAAGCGAATTTTCAGCAAAACCGTTAAATTATTAAACCGCAAGTATGAACTTTATCCAAAGAGTTCAATTGTCAAAAAAAAATTAAATCAGCAATAAAAAAATTGATTTTCTAACAAAATTGTTGATCTTTGAACAAAATGATTAAATTTTCAACCAAAATATTATGAAGTCGCCAAAACAATAGTTGGATTTTCAACTAAAGAGATGATTTTTTAACGAAAATGATAAATCTTCAACTGGAATATTTAAAATTTTAGTTAATAAAATTAGTTTAAAAAAACGAATATTCAATTCCGGAAATTAATTTTGTTTTTTCTCAAATGTTTCTAAAGATTTACCTGGTTTCGACTCCCATTTCTGAACAATAGAGTACTTGCTAAGATCAACAGAATTTTTTTTAGGAAACCAAAAAAATATAATAGCTGTTATTTCAACAAAACAGACTTTAATTTTACATCACGAACAGTTTCATCCAGCCAAGAAGACGAATTTTCAACCAAATAGTTGTATTTGCAACCAAAAATGATAAACTCTTTAAAAAAAATGAATAGTTAGATTTTAAATTAAAAAATTAACCAAAGAAGAAAGATTCTTTAGTCAAAAGAGAATAAATGGCAACCAAATTGGTGAATTTTAGTCAGAAAGGCGAATTTTCTACACGTCAATATGAATTTTCAACCCATTTATATAATTTTGAACAAAATGATAAAATTTTCAAACAAGTAGTAAAACTTTTACCAAACATAACTAAGTTTCAGTATAAAAAATTGTTAGATTTTCAACTTGAATTATAAATTTTTAACTAGAATAGTTGAATTTTCAGCTAAAAAATAATTTTTAATGAAACCGAAGAATGTTCAGTTGTAGCAGCTAATTTCCTTTTTTCTGAAAGTGATTGTATAGATTTTTACCTAGTTTCGACTGTAACTTCTGGAAGAGTGCCAAGACTACCAAAAATTTTTTTTTGAAAATTATAAATTTCGGGGTGGGCGAAAAATTCCAATTTTCCTATATTGGGTTATGCGCGTGTCTACTCAAATTCTCAACAAATTCCCTGGCAATTCCAGGCTTTTTTTTAGAAATATATTATTTTTTAGACCTTTCAGCGAAAAAGGTTCAGTGATAGTTTGATACTATCACACTAAATTTGGATTTTTCGAAATAAAACAATTTTTAATTATCAAACATTAATTATTCTTATTCAGCATCCCCATATTTTGGGAGCACACGTTTATTTTTGTAATAAATTAAAAATTCTATTTTTAATTTCTATCGAGAGCCGATTTTTAACATCAAAGTCTAAACTTAAAATTCTTGGGTAATTTACTATGAATTGGCGAACTTTATGAGATCAAATCTTCATCAGCCTCATTCAGAAAATTAATAATAATAATAGTAATATAAAAATTATTTAAATCAATATTTTTTTAAATTGTGCAAAGCATGTTTTACTTACCAATAGGATCATCAAATTATATTTTAAAATAGAAAATAATCCACTATGTGAGTCATACGTACCTGAAACACAAAATAAATGTGAACTTTAGTATTTAGTACATTCAGATTCTAAAAAAAATGCCCTCAAAATTCCAGGTTTTTCGCAAGAATTGTTAATTAATTTTATTAAAAAATTAAGGGATTAAAAAACAAGACAATAAGCATATAACAATTATACCAGTTAATTTTAAATCATACTTATACTTTTTATACATAAAATTAAATATATTTCCTATATATCAGAGTAACTTTTTCAAACTTTAAGAAATTTTATGATAATTAAAGTAATGAATAAAAACTAAAAACGAAATTAATCCATTTTTTAATTTGTTTTTATAGTCAATGAATTTGATAAATAATTTTAAAAAAATGTTATGTTCGTAGTTACTTAACATTCAATCCAGAAATATTTTTAATGATACATATTTTTTTTAAATTAGCGAAAATTATATTAAATAAATAATATCCTTATTTGAGTCATTATTCTAATTTTTTAAACAAATTCAAGAATGCACGAAAAAAATCCCCGATTAAAAAAAAATTGCTCACAATTCCAGGTTTTCCAGGTGACTAGAAAACTAGGTTAATCGCTATTTCTCGAGGATAAAAAATTCGCAATCCGTATAAAAGTGCTGCATATAATTTTGATCGAATTTCGGGACAAAATTAAAACTGAATAGCAGCTTTCTAAATCCTAAATAAACCTTCTCTGAATCGTAAAAATTCAGGAAGATCGTAAGTCAAAGAAAACGTGGAAAGAAAGGCACAGTTCGCTATTTTGAAAAAAATATTGTTAACACATTAACGACCAAAGCTATCAATTTTATAACATGAGTTTGACCGCAAAATTTATACAAAAATAGTGAAAAATCTTTGATTTTTTATTTTTATAATTTTTTTCAGACATAAAAAGCGCTGATATCTTAAAATTTTTTCAACCATCGGTGCACAAAATTCTTAAACTTTCAGAAAAAATTTTTATATATGTGCTTTTTCTTCCAATATGGCGGAAAAAATTCAAAAATGTCCCAAAAACTGTTTTTTCCATCACCGTTATTTTTCTCAAAAATTTTAAAGTTTAAGAAAAAGTTCCATAGATTTATACCAAATCCTATAGTTTTGGGAAAATAATTAATCAAACTTCATGCGAATTCTTTTCAACCATTTATGTTATGTAAAAATTTGCATGAAGTTTGATCAATTATTTCACAAAAACTGTAGGCTCAGGTACAAACTTTCCAACAATAAAAATGTCTTAGAATTAGTCACAGTGTCTATGGTTAATTTTTAGGATACTTTTAATCTATGGTACTTTTTTTTAACTTTGAAGTTTTTGAGAAAAATAACGATGATGGAAAATACAGTTTTTGGGACATTTTTGCATTTTTTTCGCCATTTTTGAAGAAAAGCACATATATAAAAATTTTCTGTTAAAGTTTCAGAATTTTGTGCGCCGATGATTAAAGAAATTTTAAGATATTAACGCGTTTTATGTTTGAAAAAAAAATTATAAAAATAAAAAATCAAACATTTTTCACTATTTTTCTATGCAAAAACCGCCATATTTAATTTTTAATTCCAAGTATTCGAATTTTGACCACGGATTCGAATTTAGTTCACCCAAGAACATAAGGAACAGTACTTTTGATCTATTTATTGTTTTTTTATACCCATAAATTTTGCGGTCAAACTCATGTTATAAAATTGATAGCTTTGGTCGTTAATGGGTTAAGTCAGGTAATTTCTGTAAGAGACACTTTAAATAACTTAAAATATTCTTTTCAGTAATTTATTTTCCTTCTGCTTCTGTCGCTATTTTATTATTTTTAGTTTCTTGCTCCTGGAAATTATATTTGTAGTTAACAATTATAGTATTTGCTTACAAATTCAACAATTCCGTTTAAGTCTTCCTTTTGTTTTGAAAATTAACTTTTTTTTTGAAAATTCCTAGTTTGGTGTGGAAGATTCAATTTCAATTTTTTTTAAAGTTAATTATTCTTTGAAAACTTATTTTTTTAATTTAAAAATTGATCTGTTTTAGTAAAAATGTTGTCTTTTTTTGTTGCAAATTAATCTCCATTGGTTGCGGATTTAATTATTTTGTTTAAAAATTCGTCTTTTCTGGTTGAATCCAAATGTTTTTTATTTGAAATTAAAATATAGATTATTCGAAATATATACAGTTCATTGACAATTAAAATTTTTTAGTTAGATTTTCAAATACTTCGTTCAAGAATGAATGAATGAATTTTTTTAACTTTGTTAGAAATTCATTTCTTGTTGCATGTTCATAATTTAAGCCCATTTTTGGTTTAAACTTGACATTTTTTAGATAAGAATTATTCTTTTTTGGTATAAAAATAATCTTTTCTGTTGAAAATGCAACTGTTTAGTTGAAAATAGCCTTTTTTGTTGAAAATTGATTTTTTTGAGTTGAAAATTCAACAGCATTACAGAAAATTCAACAAACTGAAAGTTCAGCAATTTGGAATTCGTATTTTTGTTAGATAAAATCACCTGTTTTGTAGAAAATTCATCTTTTTTGTTAGAAATTTGTCTTTTGTGGTTAAAGGTTGAACTAATTTGTTAAAAATTCATTTTTTTATTGCAGATTCATAATTTGGGTTGAAAATTCAATTTTTAGTAGTAAATTGGACTATTTTGTTGAAAATTATTTCTTTATACTGAAAATTGTATATCTTACAAAATTCATATTTTTTGGTGGAAAATTCGTCTTTCCGTTTGAGAATTTATTTTTCTATGAAGATAAATAAATAATATTTCATTAAGAATTTAAATATTTTGTTCAAAATTAACTCTTTCATTGAAAATTTGACTATTTTGTTGAAAATACAAGCATTTTGTTACAAAGTCATATTTTTGAATATTCTTCCACCGTGAATGTGATTTTTTATTGCTATAAAAATCTTTCTGTTAAATACAAATACCCATTAAGAACAAATGCATAGAACTGCTACACCTAAAAAAAATTTAAACTTTAATTCAAGAAAACGCGTACGGATTCAAGAATTTGTTTTTAACAATTTCAGGCAATTTTTTTACCTTAAAGGTATTTCGTTTGGAAAATTAAAAAAACGGGACATTATAGCGAGCACAAGGCAACATTTGCATTCTGTTTTCATAATAGATTTCGAGCGTCTCGCTAGAATGGAAAAGAAGTTCTTATTTGCAAAATTGTCAGGAGCGTTTTACATTTCAAACGCCTTGCCTGGAGTTCTTTTTCCGCTCATGCTCGGCAAAACCGGTATACACGTGGATACATTAACGCAGTTCGTATTTGCTGTTACGTACTTGCTTCGAGCATTTGCACATACAAAAAATTACACGTCAGGTAGCTTTACTTTTATTTTGGCACGTTACGAGTGGAAATTATTCACATGCAGATAAAAAAAGCGACTTATAGTCATATTTCAATGCCGACAATATTTCTTTCTCAATGACGGTGCTGGAACTATCACATATAATTCACAAAAAAGTAATTTTCGAAGTGTGCAACATTCCAAAGCTCAAAGTATTTAATAACTTCCAAAATAAAAATAAAAAGCGCCAACTGGCATGATAGTCATGGGGAGTGAGGCATGCTTTGGACACACTCGGGCGACTTTTGCGAGTTCGATTCCCGCTTCGATCTCTGGAAGAGCCTCGGCAGCCCATACTTGTGAGTAGTAAACTAGCCTAGCCAGAAAAGTTGTTCCTCAAGAAAGTTGTGGAACCGATACCTCTAGAGGAAAAAGTTGTACTTAATGCCGTTGTTCTTGGTGGTTCAGAACCCACCTTAAACTGAAGATATTCTCCCTCCCAGCATAAAGCGCTTGTGTATAGGACGCAATAGTAAAGGAATAGAGAAAAGATAAAAAAACAAATACATTGTGGTAAAAACACTTTTTCGATATCTCATTTTTTATAGTAACAGACTTCACAGCCCAAAATTCTCTCAAGACAGAAAAAATAGAGCAATTTTTACAAAAATAGGAGAAATAATAGGGATAAATTCTTTTAAATAAAATTAATGTAGGTAGGTTCAACAAAATAGTTGAATTTTCTACTGAAAAAGATAAATCTTCAACAAAAGACTTGAGTTTAAAAGCGAACCATTCGATTTTTTGAAAAAATCAGTTTACTTTCAGACACGAAAAGATACATTTTGTACGAAGTTGATTTGCAACAAAATAGTTGAATCTTTAACCAAGCACTTGCATTTTAAAAAAATATATAAAAAATTTAAACAAAAGATGAGTTTTCAAAACAAATAGACACTTTTTATACAAAACAATTGTATTTTCAATCCAGCAAATATGAATTCTCAACAGAAAAGTTAATTTTTTAATTGCATTTTTAACCAAATAGTGCAATTATCCACAAAAAATTTAATGTTCTACCAAAAATATGAATTCTCGACAATCTCGATATCAACGTGTAAAACGAAATACAAACAGTTAAATTTTCTGTTATAAAACTTAATTTTGAGCCAAAAAACGAATTTTTTAACATAATAATTAGATAGGACTTTTCATCCAAACACGCTAATTTAAGAAAAAGATATATTTTCAGCCAAAAATGGAATAGTCAAATTCCCATATAAAACAAAATGCAACCAAATAGTTGGATTTTCTAACCAAAATTATGATTTTTCAATAAAATAATGGAATTTGTTTGCCAAAATGAACACTTTTTAACAAAACAGATAAAGTTTTGAAAAAAAGTAATTTTTTAACAAAATAGTTGAATTTTCAACCAACAAAGATGAATTTCCAAAAAAATGGACACAATGGTCGAATCTTTAAGACAGAAGGCAAAGTTTTGTTAGAAAACAGTTAAATTTTTATCAAAAAAGTGTACTCTTAATCAAGAAGGATGACATTCTTTAAAAAAATTATTATTTTTCAATACCAATAGACAAAATGTCTATTTAAAAGGACGAATTTTCAATGAAAATTTCAGTTTTTGATAAAAAAGATGACTATTTAAGCTTTTAGCGTATAGAAATTTCTAAAGATTATTTTAATTGCATGAAGCAGTATACAGGGTGGGCCATTTTAATCTATCCACCCCAAAGTCTCCGGAAATAAGCGGTTAACAAAAAAATTGATCAAACAAAAGTTGCTCAGGACAATGTGGGCCATCTTTGCGCAAAATCGGTTTTGACCTTTAGATCAATTTTCAAGGTTATTTGGAGGTCACATTGAATTTTTGAAATAAGAACCCCTATTTTTGAGTTAGAGTCCATTTTCACGAGATCCATTAAACAATAAATCGACGTCAAATTTCAAAAATCATACAGAACATGTTTTTTTGTTTTATTTTTTTAACAAGTTTGGGCAATACAAAGCTGGAGTGAATTTAGGACCAACGATCTTGATCACCTTGACCTTGAGGCTAACTTGGAAGGTCATTCGAAGGTCAAAGTGTTTTTTTTCTTTAACTAATACACCCGAAACCAAACCCACCAACTCACAAGCTCCAAACCAAAAAACTCCACACTTTGACCTTCAAGTGACCTTCCAAGTTGGTCTCAACGTCAAAGTGATTAAGATCGTTGGTCCCAAATTCAGCCCAGGTTTGTGTTGTCCAAACGCGTTAAAAAATTAAAACAACAAAATCATGCTCTTCAGGATTTTTTAATTTGACCTCGACTTAACCTTGATTTGACATCGTGAAAATTGACTCTAACTATCATTTCGGACTTAGAATTTCCCGCTCTTTCAGAATCCAATGTAAAAATAGGGGTTCTTATTTAAAAAGATCAATGTGACCTTCAAATAACATTGAAAATGGATCTGAAGGCCAAAACCGATGTTGCAGAAATATGGTCCCCCTTTTCCCTGAGCAACTTTTGTCTGAACAATTTTTTTGTATACCGCTTAGTTCCGGAGATTTTGGGGTGGATAGATTAAAATGGCCCACCCTGAATATGTATATACATATAAAACATTAGGTTAGTGCCACTTTAAGATTGTCAAAATACTCTTCTATTTTTTCAAACCTGAATAACTTTTTTAATTTTTCGTTTTTGCCTCAATTCAGGATGAATTCAGCTTAAGTGGAATTTTATTTCATCATCAAATTGTGATTTCGATTTTAAAGAATGATTTTTGGCTCTCATGTTAAATTATCATTTTTATTGCTGTTATCTTCTTCTGTACGGCCACCTATCCATTATAATTTTCGATCAAATTATCATTTGATTTGATACATAAAACATTTTTTAATTAATGAAAACATTATATGGCATTGCATTTAACACTTAAGTAATTTTCAACTGCGATATTAGAAAAAAAATGTTAATCAATGATAAATAAATACACTGATGAGGTCCAAAATTGTGTGTCAAACTTATTTCTTTGAACTATTATTAACTAACTGAATTAATTGTAATAATAACTTTACAGTTAATATTTTTTATGCATTATCGGAAAAGGCATTAACAAACTTATTAATTATATTTTTCGAAGAAAATTTATATATTAGTTAAAATTTTGTTCTTGAGAATCAATATAATCCCTCATTGATCCTTGACTATTTTAGATTATTCTGAAATGTTTAGGATTTTCTTAAAATACATTTTCGAACTTTTCGAAACTTTTCAAAGTATGAGTGTAATATGGGTGAATGTTGATAGAACAGTTATATTTATGGGTTTAAAATTATTTTTTCTGGATATAACATGAATTTTCTTCTTGAAAATTCAACTTTTAGGTGAAAAATTCATCTATTTCATTTAAAATTCATATATTTTGCTTAAAAGTTCACCTTTATGTTTGAAACTTGATCCCTTTGATATGCAGAACTCAACTCTTTTATATTGCATTTTATTTAAAAGAATTTATTCCCTTATTTTTGTATAAAAGAATCCTATTTTCCCTCTTTTGGCCGCATGTCGGGTTCTGAAGTATGATTTCTGGAATTATGCAATACTTTATAAATGTCTGTATTTTCTTGGAATATTTTTCAAAGCTCCGTAATTTTCCAAACTGTCGTTGAGGTGTTCTAGAATATTTTAAAACGTTCCATTATTTTCTATATTATTCTAAAATTATACAATAGTCTAGAAACGTGTCGCATTTTCTAGAATATTCTAGAATCCTCCGAAATAATCCGAAATACCCAAAGCTATTCTAGAATGTTCCCAAATGTTTATGTTATTATTTTATTATTACACCATTAAGCCGTTTCCCTTTCGGAATTATTGATAAATATTATAATAGCATCTATAACATTCTGGATTCTTCTGGAATGCACAAATGCATGTTAAGGTGCGCTTGTTTGCTAAAGCATTTGGGTTGCTATCTATTGCGCTCAAGTACCTCCCTCTACGTAGACGTAAGTGTAAAATAATGTATAGAGCCGGTACGAGATGAGGCCCCAGGCGCGGTCAGATTAATGAAACTCATCCGAAAGTGGTTCTCAACTTCACATTTCACGGCGCGATAGAACGATTTATTGAAATCGGATTCGTGCAGTTTGAATTAGTCTGTCAGATCCTGCAGAGATAAATAATAAAAGACTAAAACTTCGCCGGCGAAGATCCACGAACTCCTTAACGAACCTGCCGGTTATTGTATTTTTATCCTTTTAATAGTGTTCCGTATTTGAATTTACTGAATCATATACAGATTTTTCAACTCATTACAAGACTCTTTAAATTTCTATACGTTTAAAATACCATCACTCGAATTTTAATAACTGATTAGCACTTCAAATTACATAGAGCCCATAGATGCTAATTGGTGCAACAGGAGTAAAAGTTAATACTATCGGAATAGCTAACAGCTGCCACGACGTATTTTTCTTATTTTCTCCACGTCTCTAAATCGTATTCCTTGTAAAAGGCACTTGAATTTGAGAAACAGCTAAAAATCACAGGGAGACAGATTAGGACTGTATGGGGCTGCCGAAGCTGTTATATTATTCAACTTTTTGGTTGAAAATTCAACTAGTATATTTTGGGTTCGGAATTTATCTCATTCAACACTTTCGTTGTTTTTTTTTTTGTTAAGAATTAATTTTTTTAAACAAAAAATGGCTTTTGTGGCAGAAAAAAAAATTTCCGGTTAAAAAATTCTTCTTTTTCTGAAAATTCAATTATTTCGTTCAATATTGAACTATTTTTTAGAAAATAAACTTTTTTGTTGAAACATAGTTTTATTTTTACTTAAAAATGTATTATTTTTAATGAAAATTAAACTTTTAAATTTTTAGCAAATTAATCTTCTTGGTTAAAAGAAACTATTTTTTGTTGGATACTGGTAGAAAATTAATTTTTTTTTATAATTTCTTCATTTTAGTTGAAAATTTATCGTTTTGATTAAAAATTCAACTTGTATATTTTGGGTTCGCAATTTATCTCATCTGGTTTAAAATTGTACTTTTTGGTTAAAAATTTCATTATTTTGTTAAGAATGCAACAATTTTGCTCAAATTCATATTTTTGGTAAAAATTCAACTACTTGGTTGAAAGTTCAACTAATTTGTTAAAAAATTAATTTTTTTTTGTTTGGAGATTCAACTCGTTGAATGAAAATTTAACTATTCCATTTTTAGATAATTAATCTTCTTGGTTAAAAGATAATTTTTTGAGACGAATATTAATCTCTTTTGTTAAAGATTTTTCAGTGTAGCTGAAAATTCATATCTTTGTTTAAAAATTTAACACTTTCGTTGTTTTTTTTTGTTAAGAATTAATTTTTTTAAACAAAAAATGGCTTTTGTGGTAGAAAAAAAATTTTCCGGTTAAAAAATCCTTCTTTTTTCTGAAAATTCAATTATTTGGTTCAATATTGAACTATTTTTTAGAAAATAAACTTTTTTGTTGAAACATAGTTTTATTTTTACTTAAAAATTTATTATTTTTAATGAAAATTTAACTTTTTAATTATTATCAAATTAATCTTCTTGGTTAAAAGAAACTATTATTTGTTGGATACTGGTGGAAAATTAATTTTTATTTTATAATTTCTTCATTTTAGTTGAAAATTTAACGTTTTAATTGAAAAATTAAACTAGAATATTTTGGGTTCGGAACTTATCTGTAAATCGTGTTCCTTGTAAAAGGTACTTCAATTTGAGAAACAGCTAAAAATCACAGGGAGACAGATAAGGACTGTATGGCGCTGCCGAAGCTGTGTTAAATATAATATTCAACTCTTTGATTGAAATTTCAACTAGTATATTTTGGGTTCGGAATTTATTTCATTTGGTTTAAAATTGTACTTTTTGGTTAAAAATTTTATAATTTTCTAAAAGTGCAACTATTTTGCTTAAATTCATATTTTCAGTAAAAAATTCAACTACTTGGTTGAATGTTGAACTGATTTGTTAAAAAATTAATTTTTGTTTGTTTGGAAATTCATCTCGTTAAATCAAAATTTAACTATTCTATTTTTAGACAATTAATCTTCTTGGTTAAAAGATAATTTTTTGATACGAATATTGATCTCTTTTGTTGAAGATTTATCAGTGTAGTTGAAAATTCATGTCTTCGTTTAAAAATTCAACTCTTTCATTGTTTTTCCTGTTAAGAATTAATTTTTTTAATAAAAATTGCTTTTGTACTAGAAAAAAATCCTCCTTTTTTCTAAAACTTAAATTATTTGGTTCAATATTGAACTATTTTGTAGAAAATGAACTTTTTTGTTGAAATATAGTTTTATTTTTACTTAAAAATGTATTATTTTTAATGAAAATTTAACTTTAAAATTTTTAGCAAATTAATCTTCTTGGTTAAAAGAAACTATTTTTTGGTGGATACTGGTGGAAAATTAATTTTTATTTTATAATTTCTTCATTTTAGTTGGAAATTTAACGTTTTGATTGAAAATTCAACTACTTTGTTGAAAATTTTGGGTAGAAAATTAATCTTTTAGGTCAAAGTATCATCCTTTCGGTAAAAAATGTAATTTAATTTTTCATTGAAAAATTAATTTTTTCAAATGAAAATTTAACTATTTCATGAAGGATTAAAAATTTACTTGTTTTAAGGCCATGTTTCGCCAGAGATTACTGAATTAGCTGCGATGAATGGTCAGGCGCTTTATCGTGAAAGATCCAGTCGCAACTTTTACAAAAATCAAACCGTTTACTTCTTTTTGTGTCACGCAATAGCTTCAGAACCTTTGCGCTTTTCTATAATGCAGATCCAAAAAAGAGGGCTGTGTTGATTCATACTATGTCTTTTTAAGTGGTTTCATTTCAATTTTTTAAACATTGCTAATTTCGACTGTTCCTTAATTATTTAATTAGCACCAAAAAATTAATATGGGTATTTTAAGATATTAATATTATCAAGTAACATTGTTATTTAAATAACCATCCTCATATCAAAAATATTAAAACAGTAGAAAGGTATATCTTCCTGTCCATGAATACATTTCTGCATGTAATATATTACCCTATCCTAGACAAGCTGACCTTTTTCGTCTAATTGTTTTTTTCTCAGCATGTCATTTAAATAAATAGAATTGCTATATTTCTATTGCCATTACTCTTCGCAAAATTTGTTTCACTTTCTTATCGTGCAGAGAATCAGACATAAATTCACTATTAATTTGGCCAGATAGATCGGAGATAGAGGCCTAATTACCATCCAAGCTAGATGATAATCTTCGAAATGGTACAGGAATCATTTGTATATGTTGCTCAAAGAGAAGGAATTTCTGCATCTAGACGTCTGAATGTAACAAATAAAATAATAAATATATTTATCGGGTTTACGTCGATACTTTCTAATGTAAGTCAAACAGTAAAGCCTCGCTCACTATAAGTATATCATAACCGTCTCTGTTGCAATATTTGAACATCGACTGGATATTATTTGATTGAATTGCATATTATTAAAATAGGACACTTATTTGAAAGTGTTGCTTTCACTCTAAATTATATTTAACACATTCGTGATTTTTAATTTACATTTATTGATTTTATTTCAGGTGAGTTTGATCTTCAGAAGTTTTTTGCGAATCCTCCTATTTTCAATAAGTGACTAAACTAATCAAATGAAGAATCATCCATCTACCAGATGTAATTTATTAAAATCAAAAAACTCTCTACAAAGAAGTATAGAACTAATAAGGGTCGCTAAAAAATTACGCCATACTGTAAGGGGGCTGAGGGCTGGTTTGCGACGGTTTGTGACGTGAGGGTGAGGGGTACACGCAAAAAATGCCATTATACATGGAAAATGTAACTAACAGTTTTTTTTTCTGCTTGAAAAAATAAACATTAGTAATTTTATTTTGCAAGTTAATCATCCTAAATAGAGACTTCACATTTTCCCCTTTATTCCCCTCTTTTACCCATTTATAAATCATCTCTCTGTCTCCCCGTGTTTTTGAAAAGAACTTTAAAAGTTTATTATTTT
This sequence comes from Druon quercuslanigerum, assembly GCA_010014905.2. Lineage (NCBI taxonomy): Eukaryota > Metazoa > Arthropoda > Insecta > Hymenoptera > Cynipidae > Druon > Druon quercuslanigerum. Next base: position 24,087 of record JAAAKG020144968.1, read on the forward strand.
TAATTAAAAAGCCTACTATTCGATTTTCGGTTCATAACTAATCTATTTTGGTTCAAAAAATCCAATATTTAGTCGCAACTTCAGCTATTTTGTTGAAAATTTATTTTTGTTTGTTGCTGAAAATTAATTTTATTTAAACAAAAATTTACGTTTTTTTTGTGTTGGAAATTTATATTTTTCAGTTAGAAATTGAACATTCGTTTTTTTCAAAATTTATGGTCCTCAACTAAAAATTGATCTATTCATATTTTCGAGTTGAACACTCAACAGTTTGTTCAGAAATTTCTTCTCTTAGGCTTAAAAACACTGGCAAAGAAGATTCAACTATTAGGGAAGCAATTAATCCTTTTGTACCCTTTTGCTTTAAAAAATTAAAAAAATTTGTTATAAAATTCAACTTTTTAGATAAAAATGGACTTTTTTTGTTGAAAATTGATATTTGTGGTTTAAAAATTGAACTTTTTTGTAGAATATTTATTTTGTTATAAATTCGCCTTTTTCAGTTAAAAATTCAACTATTTAGTAGAGAATTCGTTTTTTGGATTCAAAAAGTCACGATTTGGTAGAAAATTACACTTTTTGTTTAAAAATTAACTTTTTTGTTGGAAATTCATACTTTCTGGTTTGAAATTCAACTGTTTTATAGAAAATTGTTTTCTTTTGTGTTAAGCATAAAGCTATTTTGGTTTGAAAAATAATTTATTTTCTTTAAAATATATTTTTGAAGTTGATATATCAGTTCAGTTAAAAATTAAATTATTTTGTTGAATAAATTTAATTAATTTATTGAAAATTCAACTGTTTTGTTAAAAACTCATATTTTTTCGAAAATTCCACTATACTTTCTTAAAAATTCGTCATTTTGGATTGAAAAGACATTTTTTTTTAAATTGCAAATTCATCTTTTTTAACAGAAAAGGCCTGGCTTGAAAATGCAGCTGTATTCTAAAAAATGCGTCTTCTTAGCTTGAAAAATAAACTATTTAAATAATAATCCAACAGTTTGTGGTTAAAGTGAGACCACTTTTATTGAAAAATTTACCCATTTTGTAGAAAGTTTGTATTTCTACAAAGTTCAACTATTTGGTTAAGAATTTAACTATTTTGTTTAAAATTCAAAAATTTGTGAAAAAATCACCTTTTTTGAAAATTCGTTTTTTTTGGAACTATGTCACAAACATTCAACTGTTTCTCGTTAAAGTTAATATTTTTTGTTCGAAAATTCCACTATTTGGTTAAAAATTCGTCTCTTTTGCGTGGGAGTTTAATTATTTTGTTGTATTTTTTTTTGTTTGAAAATTGAACTTTTTTGTAAAATATTTATTTTTTGACAAAAAAGATTCAATTATTTTGTTATAAATTCGCCATTTCATGTTAAAAATCAATCTATTTAGTAGAGAATTGGTTATTTAAATTCAAAATGTCACGATTTGGTAGAAAATTAAACTTTTTGTTTAAAAATTAACTGTTTTGTTCAAAATTCATACTTTCTGGTTTAAAATTCAACTGTTTTATAGTAAATAAGTTTTCTTTTGTATTAATCATAAAGCAATTTTGGTTCGAAAATTCATTTATTTTGTTTAAGACATATTTGTTGAAGTTGATATATCAGTTTAGTTAAAAATTAAACTATTTTGTTAAATAAATTTAATTATTCTGTTGAGAGTTAAACTATTTTGTTAAAAACTCATCTTTTTCGAAACTTCCACTATATTTTGTTAAAAATTCGTCATTTTGGATTGAAAAGACATTTTTTTGAAAGTGAAAATTCAAATTTTTTGACAAAAAAGGCCTGGCTTGAAAAATAAACTATTTAAATAAAAATCCAACAGTATGTGGTTGAAGTTAAATCTCTTTTATTTAAAAATTCACCCATTTTGTAGAAAGTTTGTATTTCTATAAGTTTAACTTTAACTATTTGGTTAAGAATTTACCTATCTTGTTTAAAATTCAAAAATTTGTTGAAAATTCATATTTTTTTGAAAAATCGATTTTTTGGAACTATTTCACAAAAATTCAACTGTTTCTCGTTAAAGTTAATCCTTTTTTGTTCCAAAAATTGCACTATTTTGTTGACAATTTGTCTCTCTTGCGTGGGAGTTTAATTATTTTGTTGTAAGTGCATCTGTTTGATCCAAAAATAATTTGGTTCTTTTATGGAAATGCAACAATTTTAATGAAGAATCAACATATTTGAACTTAAAATCTTAAGCGTTCCGCATTGAATTCAATATAAACAAATATAAATTATTTTATTTAGAGGAACTTATTCTCCTCTCATTCCCCTCTCTTCGTAAAAACAATCACCATTTTTCCGCTGTGATGAGAGCATTTTGGGCTATGAAGTCTATTAACCCATTAAGTCCTCACTGGACACATTTTTAAGATTTTTTCAACGGCTCTATTAACTATGAAATCGGTCATAGAAAAAATCGACAATACCTATTTCCGACGTAAAATTGTCTGAACTTTTGATTTATGCTGCTAGAATTTGAAAAAAATGCATTTTTGAACAGATATATTTGTTTATTTAACAAAAAACACGAATTGTAATTTTCGGATTGAAATTATTGGTAGATTTTGTTGATTTTTGCATTAGAAGTGTCCATGAACTCAAACCTTCAAAATTTAGTGGCAGGTTTTTTCAAATTAAACATGGCGGCATTCAATATGGCGGATTAAATTCCAAATTTTTTTTATTTTTACGGTACTTTTTCCTGCGCTAACAATTTTGTTCAATTTTGATAAAAATTAGTGCAAGATGGTTTTTTAGGTCGCTGATTGAGAATCTACTATCAGATTCTCAAAATGCACGATGGCGGATCCAACATGGCTGCCAAAAATTTCAAAAATTTGTGCAATTTTCATGAAATTATGAACTGAGAGATTATGGGTCGCGTTTCTTCGTTGACATATATTATGTGTCGTTGCCCGGCTTTCACCACGAGAAGGTAAACGCAATAAAGAAAGCCACTTGACTTTTTTTTTAATTTTTGCAAATTTTAAAAAATATTTTATATTTATTAATTTTTTTTATAATAAAACCTTTTATAATCAATAATCCAAAAACTTAGTATAAGATTATAACTTATTTATGATAAATTGAAAAGCAGGGTGTGCATGAATATACATCGCACAACATCTTACAGATTTTCTGCGTCCTTGAACCACATTTTTAAAAATTTGAACATTTTTGTTTTGATTGTACTGTTACAGTTTCATGTAACTTACTTATTTTATCCATTTTATTGCTAGACGTTAAAATAAATTTTTTAGCTGCTTAGGAATATCGTTTTTTTCATTTGAATATCTTCATGAAAATTCAACAATTTTTTGGAATTTTATACCCTGTATTCGCCATCTTGAATTTTGAAAATCTAATAACAGATTCGTAATCAGCAATCTAAAAAAACCCACCACACAAATTTTTATGAAAAGCGAAACATTTCCGAAATGTTGGGCAGTCGCATTAGATCTGCCATCTTGAATTTTGAAAATCTGATTGCAGATTCGTTATCAACGGACCAAAAAACGCCCCTATACGAATTTACATGAAAATTTAACCATTTTTTGAAATTTTTGGAAGCCATATTGGATTCGCCATCTTGAATTTTTTTAAAGTCTGACAGCATATTCTCAATCAGAGACCCAAAAAACCATCTTGCCCTTATTTTTATCACCGTAAAAATCAAAAAAATTTTGAATTTAGTCCGCCATATTGAATTCCGCCATGTTTAATTTGAAAAAACCTACCACTGCATTTTGCATGGACACTTTAAAGAACAAATCAAAAAAATCTACCGATGATTTCGATCCGAAAATTACAAATAAAAAATGTTTTTCATTCCACAATTTGTGTTTTTTGTTAAATAAACAAATACAACTTTTTAAATATGATTTTTTTTAATTCTAACTGCAGAAATCGAAAGTTCAGACATTTTACGTCCAAAATAGGTATTCTAGACTTTTGCTATGACTGATTTCATAGCTAATAGAGCCGTTGAAAAAATTCTTAAAAATGTGTCAAGTCAGGACTTAATGGGTTAAAATATTATATTTGTATGTGTTATCTTTTATTTCATGGTCTTATCGAATGACATCGAAGACAAGATTTTGACTTAAAAGGGGGGTGGTTGCGTTCGTATTTGTGACGTCAACCTGGAGGTCTCAAACTTTGTTCTGATGATCTGTGACGAAGAAGGGGAGGAGAATGCAATGCACCCTCACCTCGGTTGATTGTCGGCGAGAATAAACAGTGGGTGTCTGAGATTTATGCCGTTGCTATAAAAAAAACTCATGATTAACGGATTTGACTTGCGAATTCGCGGGAATATAAGCGCCAAAGTCAAAAGTTTCGTGGGAGAGGAAGGGCAACATGAGAATACGGAAGTACATATTCCGCGATAGCACGATAATCGATTCGACGAGCCTTAATTAACTGTCAAATCAACACGAGTTATCGTTCCTTCTCGAGATCTACGCGAGTAAAACGTTAAACGACTTTAACCCCGTTAAGTGGGTTTCATACACTCGTGTACTTAGTTAGAGATTTATTATTACACGCGTGGACGGTAGCGAATAGTCTACGAGTCCCTCAGGACACGGTTTATTTAATAATAGTCGCTTTGTTGAAATATTAGGCCAAACTAGCATTATTTATGATTTAATTGAAGGCTATGTAGATGAAAGTGTCGATACACTATTGCATTCCAAAAAATTGCAAATGGCCCCGATCGGGGAGCATTTGGCCCACAACCGCCATTTTCAATTTTTCAAATAGAATATGGTCATTAGTCATTTGTGACTCTAGACTATGCTTTTTGTACATTTAATTGGATAAAAATTGTGTTTCATATATTTGAAACACCTCATCTATGTTATGAACGTGCAAATAGTGGTGGCAGCGGTGGGATTAATTTCCATTTTTGCTGTACGGCGTTACTATTGTTACAGGGTTCACAGTCCATTTGCGTTTTCAATTTAATCCCCTCTTTCCCCTTTAAATATACAAAAATCCCCTGAATAACCACCGTTTTTGTCTAGATTTCAATTTATTTCGTAAGAATCATAACAGAGGTTCAAGACATCAGAAAACAAGACGCTTTGAAAGAGATTCTTTTTATTAATACCAATTTCAAATATTTCCGAAACGAATTATTTGCAAATTTTTGTTTACCAACAGAGAAATCATTTCTGTCGTTGCAAATCGAAAACATCTTTATAGATAAATTAGGGAGATTTTCACGAAAATAGGGGAATACATGACTGCGAATGAAAGTAATGATGGTACTTTTAATAAACTTAAATCGGAACGCTTCACATTCCTAAAAGTTCAAGAATCTAGAAATATTGAATTTAAAAGAAAAAAAGTTAATTTTTAAAGTATTTTTATTCTTAACCAAATTGTGAATTTTTGCAACACGAATTTTCGAAAAATAAATAATTTTTAAGGAAAGCAATGAATCTTTAACCAAGAAGAATTTTACGCTCAAGAAAGAAAACAAATTTCAACCACATTGTTGAGTTTTGAAGCCAAAAGACGAATTTTCTACAAAACAGTTACATTTTCAACTCGAAACTATGAATTTGCCAACATAAAGTTAATTTCACACTAAATAGTTGATTATCTACATGTAATGTAAAAGTTGATCTATCAGGCAACAAAATTTCGTTGCAAATAAAAAACAGATTAATATTATAATTGATTTTTAACCGTCAAAGATTTTAATTTTAACTTAAAACGAGTAGAGTTCATGAAACAGACGATTTTTTAAGGCAATAGTTTAATTATCAACTAAAGGAGAATTATTTTCAAACAAGTAGTTTCATTTTCAACAAAATAGTTGAATTTTCTACCATTACAGTTGTATATTTCACTAAAAATCAAGAAAAAATGTAATAGTTGATATTTCAACAAAAAGTGATGTTAATTTTAAAAAAACAGTGGAATTCCACCAACAAATACGAATTTTTAACAAAGAAAATACATTTTCAAACAACGAGATGAATTTCAAAATAAACTGATGAAACGTCAACCAAGTAAAAAAAAATTTTAACTAGTAGTTAAACTTCAAATTTAAAATAGTTGAATTCATCTTAATCAGATTAATTTTCAATCAAATAGTTGAATTTTAAACCCAAAAAGATGAATTTTCAACAACTTTACTGGAAATTCATTACTTTCTCTAGAACTTTCACCTTATTTCGATTAAAAATAAGACTGTCTGGATAAAAATGAACTTTTTGGTTAAAGATTTGGTGGAAAATTTTTAATTTATTCCAATCAAATTTTATTGAAAACTAATTATCCTCAATAAAAATTTAACTACTTCATTTTTGGTTAATAATTCATATTTTTTTTAGTTTCAAATTTCAACTATTCAGTTTAAAAAATTTATGAAATTAAAAAATTTACCAAAGATAGAAGTTACAATTATTCAAATAAAATTTGGACTAACAGCACAACTATTTTCTAAACTGTTTAGTTCAAAATATATGCAACTTATTTAAAATTCATATTTTTTAGCAAAAAATTCAAATATTTAGCTAAAAATTTATGTATTTTGTTAAGAATTATTCTTCTTTTCAGTAGAAAATTAATCGTCTTAGTCGAAAATTCATCTTTTTTATTGAAAATTCAACTATTTGCTTGAAAAATGGTATTTTTAATTTGAAAATTCATACTTTTAAGTCCTTTCTTATTCAATTCAACTAATTTTAATTTAAAATACAAATCGTTTTTTGGATAACTGAAAAAGTAAAGAAATAGCAGACAATTGCAAGAAAATAGTTTCTTTACTATAATTGTTTTCTGAGTAGTAGCAAAATAGTGTCATCGATAAAAAAAGTGTCAAATAATGTGAACAGTGTGAGTTCGAGGCCTGAAAATGGCGTTTTCACTTACAAACTTTTTTTTATTTTTTTACTTTAAGAATGTAAAATAATCCATTTTTTCAAGAATTAATTTCATGCAAAAGAGCGTAAAACAGATTTCTTCATTAAAAACCAGATTTCTAAACTATCTCACTTTGCGGCTCATTAGAGACATAAATATCAACAATAAAGAAAAAACAGGGAGAAAATATGTTTTGTTCCACCCTCGCCTTTCTCCTCCCTTTTTGAAATTTCAATGGACGATAGATCATTCCAACGATCGATTTTGTAATTTGCATATGAAAAGCATTGGCTTTAATGTTCTTTATGGCAGATTTCCTTGTGAAAGTGTAGAAGAAAAGTAGCTCGCCCCTTATTTATCACAGTGAAAGATCACACACTTTATGGTGCACCACTGACAGTGGTATTGAAAACCCTTTATCTACTAGAACGATCTAATCTGAATCTCGAGACTCTGAATGGTCCCAATGTAGTGAAAAAAATTTTCTGAGATATTGGTACAGATAGGAGGAATACACGATTGGTAGTCCTTTTGTCATGGGCAATTTAAAGATTATATGTGGAAAGATAAATGTACAAACTTGTCGTTTCAGATTATAAATTACACTTTTTTATATATTTGTATATTTAACTTTTTTAACTTTCCAGATTTAAAATTGATTGATTTTGTAGGCTCACAATTAGAAGTTGTACAAATTTTACAAATATTTTTAATATTTTTTAGATTACAATAAACAAACTTTTCAGTTTGATCGCATAACATTTGAAATAGTTAATTTTTACACGTTTAACAGTATACAAAAATTCATTTTTTAATATTTTCAGTTTTGAATGATAAATTATCTATGAGGATAAATAAATGTTAACGACAACATGAATTAAAATTATATTTTTAACAAAACACAACTAAAATAAAGAACTATATTTTTATTTGAGACAGATTTGCATTTTATGATATGTTTATTCCGTTTTCTTAAAATGATGGAACCTAGAAACTTAACCTTTCTTTAGAAAAAACATGGTTTATTTTCTGACGTTCTGTTATGAGAGGAGTCACGTTGCGTTAAATTTTTGAATGAATGTTTTATGATAACGTTTAATGATTAAATTAATTAAATTAAATTAAATCATATTAAAAGTTAAATAACTTGAACAAATGCAGTCCTAAAGCCACGAAAATAAGGGGTGATTACTCTAAAAGTATGACCCGGAAAGCTAAAATTCATATCAGCATTCCTGTTGTAAATTATAGGCACTATTTCTCTGAAAAAATCATTTATTTTCGATGCACCCTTTCCAAGATAAACGTCAAAAAGCATTTTTTGGGGGTCTTTTGCTCGATTTAAAGATGGTTTTACCCTTCAATTCAAGCCCAACTTATTTTATGTTATCCATCAATGCCTTATGGAATATGTATGCCAAGTATTAATAATTTATTTTGAGTTTTTGTTTATAAATGTTAAGAAAAATTGGCCGCTATTTTCAATTTTTGCACCCCTTAATTTATAATTAGCCACTCCCAGATACATAAATACACTATTGTCGTGGCTTTAGGACTGCATTTGTTCAAGTTATTCAACTTTAAAAACGATGTTACGGAAATCTTTGCTTAAACAAATAAATAACAAATAAATAACAATTAACGGCAAGATTTTTTTGTTTAACTTTTCATTAAACATCTTTCACAGCACAATGCAAAAGGTTTCATTCAACTCGATGGAACCTAGATATTGTAGAAATTTACAGTAAATTCAATATGACTCTCACTTTTCTAATAAAACCATGCGTGTGAAGTTGGCCCCCCACATTGAAATTTTAGAATTTTTTTTAGAGTTCTGACATCCTTTTGAATAGTTCTATAGTTCCTGATAACTTTTAGAAATAGTTCTGGCGCATAACTGGACTAAAAGTGGATTTTTCGAAATCGGGGGCTAAGTTCACGTTCCCCCCCCACTTTTCGAAAAATAAACTTTTTTTTGGAGTGCTGGGTAGATTTAGCATAGTTCTATAGT
>JAAAKG020144969.1:0-10993 GCA_010014905.2 Druon quercuslanigerum
GTGGGGGCGGGGGAGAGTTGTTTTTGGGTTGGTTGTTTCGTGCGGGGGGGGGGGGGGGGGGGTGGTTATATTTGTAAGGGTTTGATTGGAAATAATTGTTTTTGATGGGAATTTAATGAATTGAATTGGATGGGATTTGACTGTGTTGTGTATTGGGTTAAAATAATTAAGATTGCAATTAACTGACAAAAAATTAAATTAGTTTAAGATGCTTTGGATTAGATTGCAATTAATTAGGTTGAATTGGAATGGACTGAATTGATGTGGTTTGGATGTGATTAGAGGGGGGTGGATTGGATTAGAAAAAATTGGTTTGGAATAAATTTGAATAAATTTGATTAAAGTGGAGTGTTTTCAATTCGATTAAAATGTATTGAATTGAAATTTATTTAATTAGAGTCAATTGAATTAAAAGGGCCGAATTAAAATTAAATTGATTGAATTAGTTTGGACAGGATTGTATTGTATTAAATTGGATTAAAACAAATTGGATTGAATTTGATTATGTTAAAATGACTTGGGCTGAATTGGAGTGGCAGAAATTAGACTGGTGTAAAGTGGATTAAAATGAATAAGATTTAGGTGGATTGGAGTAAATTAGATATAATTTCATTGGATGAGAGGGGATTCGAATGAACTTTGATTGTAAATAATTGGTTTAGATTAGATTGCACTGGATTGTATCGGACTGAGTTTATTTAGGTTTAAACTGATTAAAGTAGATTGTATTTTATTAGATGGTAGTGGATTAAAACCAGCTGGATTGGAAATAATTAGTTAGGATTGTAGTAGGTTTAATTGAATTATAGTGGATTGTCTTTGAATGAATTATATTGGTACCGATTTGATTAAAGAATTTCAAAATTTTAAATTTTAAAAAGTACCGATTGGATTAAAGTGGATAGAATTGAATTGGAATGAATTGGAGTATATTGGAGTGGATTGCATTACATTGGATTTGTTTGAATGGGCATAAAATAAATTGGTGGATTGGAATCAGTTGGATGGGAAAGAATTCGTTTGGATTAGCTTGTGATGGATTGGACTAGATTTGATTGGATTACAGTTAATTAGCTTAGAATAAATTTGATTTAATCGCTTCGCATTAATTTCGAATTGATTAAAGTTAATTGGAGCGGATTATATTGTAATTACTTGGAATGTAGTAGGGGAAAGTAGATTGAGGTAAATTGGATTTGAATTAATTGCATTGATATAGATTAGATTTGATTGGACAAGACTGGATTAGATTAGAATAGATTGGAAAGAATGGGCTTAAATTTTAATGTAAGTAATTGGATTGGATTCGATAGAAATATTGTGGATTGGATCAGAAAGAATTATATAGAACTAGATTAGAATTATGTTGAAATTTATACGGTTGGATTGGATTAGAATTAATTGTATGGGAGTAGATTGGAGTAAATTGGATTTAAATCTCGTGCATTGGCGTTGATTGAAGTTGATTGGATAGGAGTCGATTGGAATGAATTCGATTAGTAAGAATTGGTTTGGATTAGATGGCAATGCATTGAATCGTATTGATTCTAATTAGGCTCGAACTGATTAAATTTTATTATATTTTATTGGACAAGAAAGGATTAAAACAAGCTGGATTCAAGTGGATTATTAAATTATAGTGGATTGTCTTAGAATGAATTAAATTGAAGTGGAATAAATTAAATTAAAATTATAAGATTGGCATTGAATGGATTGGAGTGAATTTGATTAAAATGGACGAATTGCAATGGAGCGGATTGGATTAAAGTAAACAGGATTGAATTGGAAAAGATTGGAGTAGAATGGAGTAGATTGGATAAGATTAGATTTGGTTGCATGATACTAGATTGAATTGTGTTGGATTGTATAGAATTGTCTTGCACTTTACTATAACGATTTAGATGGGAGTAGATTATTTGATTTGAATAGATTTGATTAGATGGTAGTAGATTGGAATCAATTGTATCAAAAAATTTTCTTTTGGATTAGATTGTAATGGATTGGACTGAATTTGATTGGCCTATAGCTGATTAGATTAGAATGAATTAAATTTATTTGATTCTGATTAATTTGGAATTGATTGAGGTTCATTGGAAGGAATTGGGTTGTAATATAATTGGATTGACGTTTATTGGAGTGGGTTAGATTGTAATTAATTAGATTGGATTGGAGTAAATTAAATTCAAATAAATTGCATTGGAATTGATTGGATTTTATTGAATGAGACTGAATTCGTTTAGGATGGATAGGAACGAATGAACCTAGATTGGATTGGATTAGATAGAAATATTGTGGATTGGATCGGAAAGAATTATATAGAACTAGATTAGAATTATGTTAAAATTTATACGGTTGGATTGGATTAGAATTAATTGTATGGGAGTAGATTGGAGTTAATTGGATTTAAATGTCGTGCATTGGAGTTGATTGAAGTTGATTGGATAGGAGTCGATTGGAATGAATTCGATTAGTAAGAATTGGTTTGGATTAGATAGCAATGCATTGAATCGTATTCATTCTAATTAGGTTCAAACTGATTAAATTTGATTATATTTTATTGGATAAAAGTGGATCAAAACAGTCTTGATTCGAGTGGATTATTAAATTATAGTGGATTGTCTTGGAATGAATAAGATTAGAGTAGAATAAATTAGATTAAAATTATAAGATTGAAATTGAATGGATTGGAGTGAATTTGATTAAAATGGACGGATTGCAATTGAGCGGATTGGAATAAAGTAAACAGGATTGGATTGGATTAAATTGGAGTATACTGGAGTAGATTGGATTAGATTAGATTTGTTTGGATGATACTAGATTAAATTGTGTTGGATTGTATAAAATTGTCTTCGACTGTACTATAACGATTTGGATAGAAGTAGATTATTTGATGTGATTAGATTTGATTAGACGGTAGTGGATTAGAATCAAATGTATCAAAAAGAATTTGTCTGGATTAGATTGTAATGGATTGGACTGAATTTGATTGGCCTATAGTTGATTAGATTAGAATAAATTGGATTTAATTGATTCGGATTAATTTAGAATCGATTGAGGTTTATTGGAGGGGATTGGATTCTTATTAATTGGATTGAGGTTTATTGGAGTGGATTAGATTGTAATTAATTAGATTGGACTTGGATTGGACAATTGGAATTGATTGGATTTTATTAGATGGGACTGGATTCGTTTGGGATGGATTAGAAAGAATGAACCTAGATTGGATGGTATGAATTGGATTGGATTCGGTAGGAATATGGTAGATTGTTTTGTAAAGAATTAGATTGAAATAGATTAGAATGAATTGAATTCGATTGAATTCATTCGGATTACATTGAAATGTGTACGGTTAAATTCGAGCGGATTGCAGTTGATTGGATTTCATTAGATACGAGTGTATTAGAATTAATTCCATTAAAATAGATTAAATGACATTATAGTGGATTGCATTGGAATTAATTAGACGTGATTGAAACGAATTGCATTGAAATGTACGTATCAGAATGGAACGTTTTTAAATCATTTGGACTAAAATGGATGGATTGGATTAAAGACGATTGGAGTGCATAGGATTGGGGGAAATTAGAATAAATTAGAAAGATTGAATTATGTTAAATTTTATTGGGCTGGATTGCAGTAAACTGATATCAATTGGAGAGGAATGGAGTGTATTGGAGTAAATTATATTAAAATGGATTATATTAGGTCAGAGTAGATTTGATTTTATTCAATGGGAGTATATTGAAATTGATTGTATTGGATTCGGTTGAATTAGAAATATTTGGTTTGGATTGTATTGTAATAACCTGAATGAATTAAATTAAATTCAATTGGATTTTAATGGGCTGGAGAGAATTAGATTAAATTGATTCGAATTAGATTGGTACATCTTGGATTAAAAAAAAACTGTTTTGTATTGGATTTTAATGAATTAAGTTTAAATGGATTGGATGGATTTTGATGGAATTATTGTATCGAAGTAGATTGAAATAGTTTGGATTAAACTGGATTGAATTGATTTTAATCAGAAAGAAATCCTTAAAATGGATCTTATTCAATTGTGTGCGAGTATAATGGAATAGGTTTTATTAGAAAGAATTTGTTTGGATTGAATTGGAACAAATTGGAGCGAATTGATTTGGATTAGGTTGGAATTGATTAGATTCGAATAAATTAAATTGGAATTGGTTGAATTCAAAAGAATTACTTTCGATAGGGTTAGCATGAATTGGATTAAAGTGAATTCGATTTATTACAGTACATTACAATTAGAATCAATTAGCTTGGATTGGAATGAATTGAATTGGATTGAACTGGATGGATACTCATTAAAAATAGTGTCCGTTAGGGTCTTTGTAACACAAATAACTATTTTTCGACATTCTTCAGTCCTGAAAATCCCCCCTTGATACAACCTCTGTTTCAACTAAATCCAGGTTAACAGTTTACAATTACAGATTTTAAAATTTATCAAATTTAAATTAAAAGTGACTTCGGCCACTATGAGATAAAATCCGATATCAAATGTTTTGAGACTAAAATGGTGGAAGAAATTAAGTTTCTTAATAAAATGAGCGCTTGAAGCAAAAGAGCTTCTTCTTCACTCTTGCGAGTTCAGACAGACCGATATTTTAAGAAAAGTTAATCACTTTAGGAATCGTAATGCAATTTGTATGGCGAACATGTAATTGGACATTTGACATGAATTTGTCGTTTCGCGGATCTTCAAAGTTCACTGCGAATCATGAAGCCAAGCAGACTCTTCGATCTCGTTGGTATCTTACGAATTCATGAATCACTTCCATTCTCTATTTGGATACTCATGTTAGAGGGAATACCACACAAGACGCTACTGCTTAATTCATGATGCAACATAAATAGCGACATAAAACCGATATGTACTGTGCTCATATATTTCTGATAAACACGATTTATTCTCTAAGATATCATCTATCAAATCAAATACAAACATTTTTAATTTGGTAAAAGGATAAAAGGAAAAACTGTTTAAATCATCAACAATTCTGTTGCTTTATCAAATTCAATCAAAGGTTAGACAGTAAAATTTTTTATGTTAATTTATCTAGGAAGAACACTATTTTTAACCAAATCTAATGGAAAACTGGTTAACAAAGATGATACATACAATGACACCATAATCTGATCACGGAGAACCAATATTATAGTAATTTTATTTTTAATTTAAAAAATTTTTTAACTTGATTTTTTGAATTTATGAAAGCTTCTTTAAAAATTTTGTTTAAAAAATTTGCCATTTTCTAATTTATTGAAAATGTTTTTTTTTAGCTCCACTTCTGGATTAGAATCTATCTTTTCAAAGATTGTGACATCATCAGGTGAACTATTTATTTTATTAATATAGAAATCCGTAATATGAACAACCGTGACGTTTCCTTAATGGCCATCAGTTATGAGTAGTTGTTTATTTTATTTATTAAAAGATTGGGTTTTTTGTTGATAGTTAGTTTTTCGAAACTACTATTGTATGCTAAATAATGAAAATTTTTATTTAAACGTTGTTCTTGATTTAAAGCAATTAAGACATCGTTGTACATATTGTGTAAAATGTTAGTATAAATATCATATTAGAAGGCAAAACATTTTTTAACTTAATCTTGTCATTATTAAAAAAAAAAATGCTAAATGAATGTTTAAATCCCTGGTTTCATCATTCAATAATCGACGTTCAAAATAATAAACAATAAATTTAATATGATTTTTCGCATAAAAACTAACAACTTGTGAATTCTGAACATTATTCGTAGCATTATTGATATTTTTTGGCATTAAAATTTTACTTCGACAATATACGAAAGAATTCTCTAACAGATAAAAAATTTTTTTTTTATAATTTGCTTAACAATTTGACCATAAGAAATAAAAAAAACAATACTATATTATGTCAAAATAGGTCAATTATAATTAGAATCGATGTTGAATTGAAAAGAATTGCTTTGGATTGGATTGTAATGAATTGGATTGGAGTGGATTGGATTTGATTGGATGGGATTGGGTTGGAAAGGGTTGCCTTGGAAAGAATCGGGATAGATTAGACTTGAATGAATTGCATTGAATTCAATTAGACTATAGTGGCTTGGAGAGAATTATATTAAATTGATTTGGATTACATTGCAATATCTTGAATTAAAAAGAATTGGTTTGGATTGCATTTTAATCAATTAATTTGGAATGGATTCGATGGATTTTGATGTAATAGATGTTGCTGATCCAGATTTCGTGTTAATTTCCATTCAGTAAATGATAAATTGTAGAATTTTTTCTAATACGATGGTAAGTGACATACTTCAGACAACAAATTGTAGTAAATAGAATTAAAAAAAAGTAACAAAACAATGGTTTCCAATTCAAAGTAGTATATAATTCACCGCATAAAACATCGATAGACAATAATCAGATGCGAAAAAGATGTTTACTAAATAATAAATTTAAAATCATGTTGTGAGATTCGTTGAAAAAATCTAAATCAGTTACTTTGTTGACTTTGACTTTGTTACTTTGAACCAAATGTTTAGAAATGACTTTCTGATTTTTTCCACATGTTTGATGTTATTTTTGTGTACCTTTATATTTTGAAATTATATAATAGCCTTTTGAAATTTTGTGAAATTGTCACTAAGAAAGGCATAGAAATGATATCCTTTGATTGATCTCCTGTATGATATCCTTCCATCAACATTTGAAATGTCGTCAGAGGGTTGGTTGTTCTTTAAATCTAATTTTTTACAATTTGCAAATTATCTAAGTGGAAAGCATTATCGGACAGGATAATAACAGCATAGTTTAGGTTTTTAACAATTCCTTTTTCAAGTTTAATAGAATAGTTAAATAAATGATTAGGAAGTCTTCCAGAATATGTTGCTTTCCTAAACCAATTGACATTCGCTTCAAGATATTGCATAGCAATCCGAGACAATTGCGGAGATGGGTGTCTCCATTGGGGTACAAAACTCTGTCTGTAAAATTTTTTATCAATTTAAAAATAAGTGAAATCCGTTAAGAAGACTTTCTTATAAATCATCTAATGGTATTTCTGTATATTTGCTAATGTGATGCTACTTATTCTCTATGCCTTTTATTACCAGATCTAAAGGAACGTTTGTGAAATGCGATGAGACGTGTAAGGAAGCCACTCATATGGTTATCAGGAATTGTTTTGTTTATGTAATTTTAAAAGTTAAGTAAATTTTTAACAGTATATTTATAGAAAAGTGAGGATTCTAAAATTATCTTGTTCAATGTTTTGTCTAAATTATATGTAGGTCAATCAATAGAGGAAATAACTGGTCTAAGAGGATAGTTTTGGTTATGAATCTTAGGAAGACCATTAAACCTAGAAATATTAGTTTTTTAGTTATGAGGAACTTTCTTTTAACGATAAGACTAAGAGAATTTTTAATTTTCCATTCATTCATTCATTTAAAAGTATCTCTTTGTAACTTTTGTAAGGGTTTAAGATCTTTTTTTTTCTTAAGTGTTTCGATCATCTCCATTGTCTGCTTGTGTCACCAATAAGTTTTTATGAGAATTATAAAAATTTTTTTTGGGAATATAATGTTTTTAGTTAGATTTCAAGTCTTTTACAATTTCAAAAACATGTTGAGACTTTTTAGAGACAAGAAAATTAATAAACCAATGATCATTACATTGTGGTGAGTTGTTGTTTAAAAAAAAAGATTCTGCTTATTTAACGTAGAAATCTCTTAATCTTTTCGAAATTTGAAGTTCTAAAGTTTCTGCTGTAATTTATTTTTTATTCATTTAGAATTGTTATTCAGTTTTTCTTCGAGATGCGACAACAGTCTTTAAACTTCAGCTGGTAGTAAAACGGTTAATCTAGCTCTAATCTTCTCGGATAAGTTAGTTAAATATTTTAAATGGTTGTCAATGTCTCTAATTTGTAGTTGTAACTTCTAGTTTTTATCTAAATTCCATAAGAAAATCTCTCTTAGCAGAAGCTCTACTAATATCTTTGTTAATGATTATCCAGCCTCTTGACAATCCCTAAATCTTTTAATTTTTTCAATTCCCTCGAAATCGTTTAAAATTTATTAAAATATTTTAAAATTACTTTTTAATAAATCGCTTGACATTCTTTAGAACCAAGCCAAGTCCCTAGTTATTCCTTGAAATCACTTGAATTCTTAGATATCCTGTAAGATTTCGTGAAAACCATTAAACTCCTTAGAATTTTTTTGGAATCTCTTTAACTTCTTTAAAATCAATGAAAATTATTCAATAGTTACCCAAATTCTCTCAAATTCTACTTAATATATGTAAATAATTCAAATCTTTTTAAACTCTTAACAATGTCTTATTAATTCTTGAAATCTTTGAATTTTTTAAATCCCTTTAAATGTATAAAAACAACTTCAGAATAACTAGCTTGACATTCTTTAAAATCACGACAACTGTCTTAAATTCTTATAAATTCGGATTTAAATCCTTAAGCTTTTTTGAATTAGATTTAAGACCTTAAAAAAAATAAATCAAATAAAGACAAATCCCTAGGAATTCCTTAAAATCACTTGAATTCTTAGATATACTGTAAGAGTTCTTGAAAATCCTTAAAATCCTAAGAATTTTTTAGGAATCCCTTTACCTTCTTTATAAATATATTAAACCTGGCTGAACTTAGGGAAGAAATGAAAAAATGGGAAAAAGTTAGGGAAAAGTTAGAAAAGAGAATGCAGTCATCGAAGCATAAGCTAGAGAAGCAGGAGGATAATAATAAAAAGGTAGAGGAGATTCAAGGTAGAATTAAAAAGATAGAAAGCTTGAACTGGGATCTTGGTGGGGGCGTGAATGGGAATACGTAGAAGAAAAGACTGAGGAAAATAGAACAAGGAATAGAAAAAAGAGAAGGAAGAAAGAAAAAGAAACGTAGTGATAAAGGGTATAAGATTAGAGGGGAAGGAGATGCAGGAGGGAGTGGAATAAGTACTAAAAAGGATTGATGCAAAAGTAGAGATAGAGGAAGTGCGAAGTGTAGGAAGATAAGAACGAAAAGGAGAGAGAATGGTACTCGTAAAATTAAAGAAATGGGAAGATAAGAGAGAAGTAATGGCAAAGAGAAGAATGTTATATGGGAGCTTGGAGAAAATAGAGGATGTTTTGACATGGGTACAAAGGAGAATGCCATATAAGTTAAGGAAAATAGCGGAAGAGGAAAGAAAAAAGGGAAGAAGAACATGGGTTATTATGGGAGGATACAGATAGACGAAGTATGGTGGGATTGGTATGAAGAAAGGGAAGAGTTAGTAAGAAATAAGGGGCAGGGAAACTAGAAGAGGGAGGAACGGGAGGTAGAAAAATAAGCAATAGTAAGAGGCAGAAAGAGACAAAAAACTAATGTAGGGAAGAGTGGAGAATATGTTACTGGAATATAGCAGGATTGGACAGAAAGGATAGGGATTTTATGAGAAATTTTACACAATGGAATGTTGTAATAATGATGGAGAAGTGGCTAGATGAAAAGGGATGGGGAAGAGTAAGGGAAAGATTACTAAAAGGTTACAAATGGCAAGTTTAAAATGCAAAGAGAAAGAATAATAAGGGCAGAGCAATGGGAGGAATGGTGATGGGAGTGAGAAATAAATGTATAACAGGTAAAGATAAGAAAGAGAATAGAGAGCAAAAAGAAGGATTATTAGTAGAAGAAGTATAGATGGGAGGGGAAAAGTGGAAGATAGTGGGGGTTCATGTGAACAAGATATGCAGGAGAAAGCAGAGGAGTTAAAAGAAATGATGTTAGAAAATAAAGAAGATATAAGACTTATAATAGGTAGGGATTTCAACGCGAGAACAGAAGATAGAGGAGGAAGGGTATGGGGAGAAGAGGGAGGCAAAAAATCAGAAGATAAAGTACTGAATAGGGAGGAAAAAAAGTTGCTAAAGAGCTTGGATGAGTTGGGATGGTTAATCTTAAACGAAAATATAGAGGGAGATGAAGAAGAAGAATCTACACGGTCAGAAGGAGAAAGGGGAACAATAATTGATTATGTGATAGTGGATGATGTGATAAGAGAGAAGGTCAAGAAATTAGAGGTAGGTGAATATATTGATTCGGATCACTTTCCATTAATAGTGAAATTAGAGGGAGAAAAAATAGTAGTGAAATACGTAAGAAGGGGGAAAAGATAAAGAGTGTAGGTAAAGGGGATTGGTTAAGGCAAGGAAAAGAAAAGTTTACAGAAATGGTTAGATATATCAAAATGGGAGAGGAAAATGTGGACAAGGAGATGGAGAAAATGATAGAAGAAGTAAAAAGAGGATTAGAAAAAAGAAATAGGGAAGAATACAGGAGAAAAAAGAAAAAGTATTCTGAGTTGTATGATCAAAAGAAAGAAGAAGAGAATAAAAGGTTTAAGGACGAGGCGGAGAAGGCTAGGACGGAAGAAGCGGTATGGAAGGTAGTAAACAGAGAAAGAAAAAGAATAAAAAGAGTGAAAAGAGAAAACCAAGATATTGAAACGGTAACATGGAAAAAATATTTTTGGATTTGCTAGGAGGAATAGAGAGAAAAGTGAGGAAGGAAGGAAAATATGCTACACAAAGAGATGAGGAAGAGGATATAACAAGGGAAGAAATAGTCAAGGTATTAGGAACAATGAAGGATGGAAAGGCACCAGGCATAGATAAGATTCCAAATTAAGTAAGAAAATATGAAGGGACAGAACTAGAGAAATGGGCATGGATAATGTGTAATCGAGTTTGGAGAGGAGAGGGGTGGCCAGAGTTATGGAAAGAAGGAGCACTAATACCAATAGTAAACAAATGTAAAGGAGAGGAGATTAAAGATTATAGAGGTGTGACTCTGATGCCAACACTGTATGAAGTATATGTAACTGTTCTGTCGGAGAGATTGAAGAAAGAATTTGAGGAAAAAAAGATAGAGCCACCGAATCAGACAGGATTTAGAAAAGGGATGGGGGTGATGGACAACATATATGTT
>JAAAKG020144970.1:0-10993 GCA_010014905.2 Druon quercuslanigerum
TATTATTTATAATAAACTGATAAACATAATTTAATGTGCACAGTTTCAATGTGTGGTCTAATCAGATAATGAAATTTGCAATTTAAAAGAATTAATGTGCAGAGTTATTATGTGTAGACTTTAATGTGTAGACTTTAATGTGTAGACTTTTTCGACTTAATATTTAATGTGTAGACTGCTCACGTGGTGAATGAAATGTGTAAACTTTAATGTGCAGACTTTCATATGTAGACTTTAATGTGTAGACTTTATGTGTAGACTTTATGTGTAGACTCTCATGTGGTGTATTAAATATGTAGAGTTGACCACATTCATTTAAATCTCTACACGCAATGTGTAGAGTTGCACAATGTGTAGATTCGATATGAGCAGTATCGATACCCAGCCTAATTTTTTACGTAAAAATGATAAATGACCACAAATCACCCAAAATTAAATTTTCAACATGTTTATTAATGTTCTGGTAAATCCAGACATTTATGAAATTTTTGATAATTTATGAAATATTACAGGTACTTTATAGTCATTTACCAGGAATTCGCCTAAATTCAATTTTGCGGTAATTTATATAAAGTTCCCATATATAATTGACTAAATTACCGTAAATTACCACAAATTTTCGGACATTTATAGACATTTTTAAAATAAATTTTGCTAATTTATCTTTCGTTGACATAGATTACGCGTAATATTTCAGAATGAATTACCAAAAATCTCTTACATTTCCGGAAATTTATAAAATTATTTAAAATTGAATTTTGGGTATTTTATGGTAATTTACCATATTTACCCATTAAGTGAACATAAATGAACAAAAATTTCTTTAAATTTCGGGAAATTTCTGAATATTTTGTAATCTCCAACAAAAAATTTCCTTACAGTTTTTACTATGAGTGGGCTAACTATCGTAAAATGCTTCGGCTTTTTGGCACGTCAAAAATTGAAAGTGCAATTTATGGCCTCCAACCTTTAATGTTGAAAGAATCCCCTTTACACTACACAGATATAACTTTATCAAAAAATAATCTTCTAGATAATTGTAAAGTATCAATAGAGTTTCATTTTTAATTTCTCCAAAATATATTTTACTCTATTCATATTATTTGTTCTATCGATAATGCCAAATTTTCAGAAATATTATTTTTTCACAAATTTATCTGCCTAGTATAAAGAAAAAGGCTTCTAACGTTAAGAGTTGAAGCCCAAAAACCGCTATTTTTATTATTGAGGTGGCAAAAAAAACCCGAATATACGGCTGAATTCAGTTTGTCAGAAAATTGGAATTTTTTAAGGGGGTTGATTTTAAAATTTAAGGGATGTGTTGGGGAAATGTTTTTGCGGAATCACAAAGTCCAGAAAAAGCACACATTCTGGTAAAATTATATTTATTTTATTTTGTAATGTTTTATGATGGATGTGCTAGATTAATGTAAACTAGCACACTTAGGAAAAGATTCGGTTAAATGAACAAAATTTTTGTTAAATCAACCCTAAAACATAGTTTTTATATGGAAAACAAACAATTTGGTTGACTTAATACAATTTTTTGATTATTAAAATTTGAATTTGTTGCTGTATGGAAGAGAATATTTTAGTTTTTACAAGAAAGTATTTTTTCTGGTCTTAGAAAACTTTTGTTTGATTTAACCAAAACCATTGTTGTGAATGGCTTACTATATATTATTGACTATTTAATTTTACTACTAAATATCAAAAGAAGAAACAATTTCATTTAAAAAAGAATCATTCTTAGCACCAAATAAAAGCATTTACTTGAATCCTATATCTTAATATCAAGAAAATATTCTTAACAGAAATCATTTTTATTAAAACCAAACACATATATTTTTTTAATAAAAAAAAAATTTTGTCTATATTTTCTTATATTCTTGACGGAAATAAATATTCCTTAGATTAAAGAAAATGATTTACTTGATTCAAAGAGTTCGATCCTTTGTACTGATTTGGACGCATTTGAATGAACAATTTTCCCATACTTGAATCAAGAATTTAGGTTTTTTTTTTAAATCAAAGAAATAATAATTTAATTTGAAATAATGTTCATTAAATTAAAAATATATTTATTTGTCACAGCGTTCATGAATTTATAGCAATGGCTCATTTATTCATATGAAAAATTTATTGTGTTTACATAAATATTTATTTCTTCAATGAAAGGAAACATTTCATTTGATTACTAGAATTAAATTATTCTTAAAAAATAAAAATTAATTCCAAAGAAGTTATTTTTTTAACTCAAAAATTTTATAATTTGGCGTCATTTCTTTCAATTGAATACTTCTTTAGATTGAAGAAATATGTTTTTAAATTAAATGTCCAAGTTCAATTCCTGTTGGGGTTGGATTTTCCATTGAATTTTTCTGTTTCAGGTTCATAAAGATTTTAAATTATAGGATTTGTTTAAATTAAACATGTATAATAATAAAAATGATAATTATAATTAAGTCTCAAAGAATCTAGTTGCTTATTTAAGACAATATGCACATCAATTGAGGGGCCGGATTGTATAAGGGCGTATAGAATTATCTTGTGCGAAATCATAGTCCCCTGGCGGCTTTTAAAATATTTTGGATACAAAATTTTTAAAGGATATATCTGGACGTGAAATTTTATTGTGCATCTTTTTCCTATAGTGTTTTTTAAAGAAAATTTCAGGGAATGTGCTTTAAGATGTCCTTCGATTGACAATATGATAGGAATTCAAAACTGTTTTTTTCAAAAATTATTAATTTTTTTTCTGGTGCTCGGTGCGAATCGACCACTTGTAACTTCCAGCGTTTCGTTTAGCGAGGGAATTTTGAGCAGGCAAATAGCTCTTGCGACCAAAATTCGGAGCAAGGTATAATGAAGTTTTTTGGAAAGTTTCAGATCAAAATATATAATAGTCTAGGAGTATTTATGATTTTAGTGAACGTTTGCGCTGGAGTTTTCGTGAGATATTCAACTTTATTAAGCTTTAAATTTAATTTAATGTGCACTGTCCAGAGCATAGTTAAGGACTTACTGATCTGTTCTATTTTTGATATAGATTTACACAAAGTGTTAGAAAATGTGTGCAAAGGTTTCTTTTCAAAATGCATGTTCAAGGTCGTTTACGAGTCAAGCCGAATGTCGGTGTAAATATTAGATGTACATTAGAGTATCCTACTTTTAAATCTAAAGAAACCGGAAAAAACAGTCAAAATTAAATAAAATTCATAAATATTTTGTTAACTTATTTTTGTAAAAAATAAAAAAATTTCATAAGATCA
The DNA here is from genome assembly GCA_010014905.2 of Druon quercuslanigerum. NCBI lineage: Eukaryota > Metazoa > Arthropoda > Insecta > Hymenoptera > Cynipidae > Druon > Druon quercuslanigerum. Next base: position 3,273 of record JAAAKG020144970.1, read on the forward strand.
TATTATAAGCAAAAACTCTCTAGCGAGAGAACATGGCACAGCGGAGTGCATAGTACGCTCAAAAACTCCAGCGCTGGCATTCACTAAAGTCATAAATACTCCTTGATTATTAAATATTTTGATCTGAGACTTTCCAAAAAACTTCATTATACCTTTTTCCGAATTTTTGTCGCGCGAAGTATTTGCCTAATCAAAATTTCCTCGCTAAACGAAACGCTGGAAGTTACAAGTGTTCGATTCGCGCCGAGCATCAGGAAAAAATCAATAATCATTTTTGAAAACAGCGGTTTTGAATTCCTATCATATTGTCAATCAAAGGACATCCTAAAGCACATTCCCTAAAATTTTTATCATAAAATTTCAGAAACTGAAGCACTGAGCACGAGTTGAAGTGAAAAACGGATTAAAATCAAGTTTTTCCAAGAAGTCAGTTTTTTGGTTTTATTTCAAAAACTAAAAAAGTTACAATTTTTCTTCTGAAGGAATAAAGATGCACAATAAAATTTCACGTCCAGATATGTCCTTTAAAAATTTAAAGTCCAAAATTTGTCTTTAAGCCTCCAGGGGACTATCATTTCACAAAAGAAAAGTCTATACGCCCTAATACGATCCGGCCCCTCAATTGAAATACTAACTACTTTGCTGCACTCGCGCATGGTCTGGGCCAAAGAAATATTATTTTAAATCTATGAGATATTTTTTGCTTTAAATATTCAAAAATTTTCTGTGGGGAAATATTTTTTGAATATTCATTACAAATAATGACACATTCATTTAGAACAATGAGTCATTCATGTGGTGTAACATGTTATATTTTCTCTCTAAAATGTATTCGAATTAGATAAAGTTTTTCTATGGTTTTTTTAACAGAGAGGCTGCCTTTTAAAATTAAAAAAATGTTAGCTATCATATCAATTTCAGGTTTAACATTCTTCATAAAGTAGATTTCATGGTAAAACATTGGATATCCTATTAGGACAAAATAATAGTTAAAATATTCCTATCATTATTATTATTATACACTCAGAGAAAAATGTTGCTAAGGTTACAGAATTTTAAGTTTAATAACGGACAGCATAGATTTTCAATAGTGATTACTTAATTTTCTGCAGAGTGTACAAAACTTTCAGTTATTTTATAAACTGATGGATATTTTTTGTGACATTTAGAGACTTTTTGATCAGATTTTACAATTTAAAGATGCTAGTTTGACAGAAAATTTTAGTAAATATAACAAAAAATATCCGTAAGTTTCTAAAGCAAATTTTGTAAACTCCGCAGAAAATTCCGTAAGCTTGTATAAAATCTGCGCTATCCCTATTTTAGCTGAAACTCCTGTAATCTTAGCAGAATTTTTTTCTGCATGTATAATAATAATAATAATTATAGCCAAATTTTGACTACTATTTTCTCCTAATAGGATATCCAATGTTTTACCATGAAATCTATTTTATAAAGAATTTTAAACCTGAAATTGATATGAAAGATAACATTTTTATACATTATAAAAATGTTTATATAATATAAAAATATTTTCTTGATGCTAAGAAATAGGATTCAAGTATATGCATTTATTTATAACTCAATTCTTTAGTAAGCCATTTACAACTTAAATTGTTATGGGTCCTTCCTTTATGGTAAGATGAGCTACCAGTATTGGTTAAATCAAACAAAAATTTTCTCAGACCAGAAAAATTACTTTCTTGAAATAACCAAAATATTCTCTTCCATGGAACAACATATTTGCTTAAATTAATCGAGTTTTATCTGGAGTAACTGTAATATTTACTTGTACTAACCAAAATGTATCGTATCATGAGACAAATTTTAATAACCAAAAAATTGTATTTAGTGAACCAAATTGTTTGTTGTCAATATAACAACCATATTCTAGGGTTGACTTAACAAAAATTTTGTTCATTTAACCGAATCTTTTTCTGAGTGTGCTAACTTACATTAATCTAGCACATCCACTCTAAAAAATCACAAAATAAAATAAATATAATTACACCAGAATTTCTTGCTTTTTCTGGACTTTGCAATTCAGCAAAAATTGTCCTCAACACACCTCTTAAATTTTAAAATCAACCCCCTACAAAAAATTCCCATTTTTGACAAATTAAATTCAGTTGTATATGCGGGTTTTTTTAATCACCTCAATAATAAAAATAGCGTTTTTTGGGTTCCAACCTTTAACGTTAGAAGATTCTCCCTTCATACTGCGCAGATGAATTTGTAAAAAAAAAATTTTGAAAATTTTGCAGTGTTTCGAGGCTAAAAATTGGACTTTGTATTTTTCACAAGTCCAAAAAAACGAAGCATACGCTATAATTAGTTTATGTAAAAATTCAAATATTTTAAAGGGAGTTGATTTTTTTATTTAAGCGTTGTTTCGATTAATGTAAACTAGCTCTTTAACAAAAACATTAATTTCTTTTAAATAAAAAAGCCTAAAAATTTTACTTTATGCACAAAAATGTCCAAAAAGCCAGAAATTTTGAGCTATGAAGAATGCCGACATTCAGTTGTACAGGTGCTAGCTAAATAGACCTATAACAATTGGTAAAATATATTTTTATTACACATGCACATATCTAAATTCGCATTTTACGATAGTCAGCCCACTCATCATAAAAACTGTAAGGAAATTTTGGTTGGAGATATTACCATTTTGCGGTAATTTAGAGAAAGTTACCATATATAATTCAATAAATTAACATAAACTACCACAAATTTCCGGAAATTTATAGAAATTTTTGAAACGAATTTTAAGTAATTTATCCTTCGTTATCATATATTACCCCTAATATTATCATAAATTACCAAAAATTTCATAGTTTTTTGGAAATTTATAAAAATTTTTCAAATTGACTTTTGGAAAATTTATGGTAATTTACCGAATTTATCTGTAAAATAACCTTTAATCCAGAATTTCCACAAATTTCCGGAAATTTGTAGACATTTTTTAAATGGATTTTGAGTAATTTATCCTTTGTTACCATATATTACTCGTTATATTAGCATAAATTACGAAAAATCTCATATATTTCTGGAAATTTATAATTGAATTTTGGGCAATTGATGTAAGTTACCATAAATTAGCAAAAAATTTTGGAAATTTATGAAAATATTTAAAATGGAATTTTGGTTCATTTAAGGTAATTTACCAGATTTACCTGTAAAATTATCATAAATTACCAAAAATTTCATAGGTTTTCGGAAATTTATAAAAATGTTCAAAATTGACTTTTAGAAAATTTATGGTAATTTACCAAATTAATCTGTAAAATTAGCTTTAATCCAGAATTTCCACAAATTTCCGAAAATTAATAGAAATTTTTAAAATGAATTTTGAGTAATTTATCCTTTGTGACCATATATTACTCGTAATATTAGCATAAATTACCAAAAATCTCATCGATTTCCGGAAATTTATAAAAATGTTTAATATTGAATTTTGGGAAATGCATGGTAAGTTCCTATATTTACCCGTTAAATGACCATAAATGACAGAAAATTTCTTTGAATTTCAGGAAATTTATAAATATTTATAATTTACTTTTGGGCAATTTATGTAAGTTACGATAAATTAGCAGAAAGTTCTGGAAATTTATGAAAATGTTTAAAATTGAATTTTGATTAATTTATGGTAATTTACCTGATTTACCTGTAAAATTATTATAAATTACCAAAAATTTCATAGGTTTTCGAAAATTTATAAAAAATTTTAAAATTGACTTTTGGAAAATTTATGGTAATTTACCATATTTATCTGTAACATAACCAATAGTCCAGAATTTCAAAAGTTTCGGGAAATTTATAGACATTTTGAAATTTAATTTTTAGCAATTTATGTAAGTAATTATTAATTATCAAAAAATTCTGGAAATTTATGAAAATGTTTAAAACTGAATTTCGGTTAATTTATGGTAATTTACCTGATTTACCTGTAAAATGATTTTAAATTACCAAAAATTTTATAGGTTTTCGGAAATTTATAAAAAATTTTAAAATTGACTTTTGGAAAATTTATGGTAATTTACCGTTTTTATCTGTAAAATAACCAATAATCCAGAATTTCCAAAAGTTAAGCGAAATTTGTAGACATTTTTAAATTTAATTTTTCACAATTTATTTGAGTAATCATTAATTAGCGAAAAATTCCGGAAATTTATATAAATGTTTAAAATTGAATTTTGGATAATTTATGGTTTTTTAGCATATTTAGCTGTAAAATTATCATAAATTACCAAAAATTTCATAGGTTTTCGGAAATTTATAAAAAATTTAGAAATTGAATTTTGGATAATTTATGGTAATTTACCATATTTATCTGTAAAATAACCATTAATTCAAAATTTCTATAAATTTCTGGAAATTTTTAGGCATATATAAATTTTATTTTCGGCAATATATGTAAGTTGCCATAAATAACTAAACAAATCCGGAAATTTATAAAAATGTTTAATTTTTAATGTTGGGAAGTGGGCATATTTACCCGTTAAATGACCATAAATGACAGAAAATTTCTTTGAATCTCGGGAAATTTATAAATATTTATAATTGAATTTTGGCCAAGTTATGTAAGTTACCATAAATTAGCAAAAAATTCTGGAAATTTATGTAAAAGTTTAAAATGGAGTTTTGGTTAATTTATGGTATTTTACCAGATTTAGCTGTAAAATTATCATAAACTCCAAAAAATGTTATAGGTTTTCAGAAATTTACAAAAATGTTTAAAATTGACTTTTGGAAAATTTATGGTAATTTACCAAATTTATCTGTAAAATAACCTTTAATCAAGAATTTCCATAAATTTTCGGATACTTGTAGACATATATAAATTTATTTTCTGGCAATTTATGTAAGTTACCATAAATGACTAAATAAATCCGGAAATTTATAAAAAAATTTAAAATTGAATTTTGGATAACTTATGGTAATTTATGGTAGTTTACCATATTTATCTGTAACATAACCATTTATCCTGAATTTCCAAAAGTTTCCGGAAATTTATAGACATTTTTAAATTTAGTTTTTGGCAATTTATGTAAGTTACCATAAATAACTAAACAAATCCGGGAATTTCTAAAAATGTTTAAAATTGAATGTTGGATAATTTATGGTAATTTAACATATTTAGCTGTAAGATTATGATCAATTACCAAAAATTTCCAGAAAATTTATAAGAAATGTTGAAATTGAATTTTGGATAATTTATGGTTATTTACCATATTTATCTGTAAAATAACCAATAATCCAGAATTGTTATAAATTTCCTGACATTGGTAGACATATATAAATTTATTTTTTGGCAATTTATGTAAGTTACCATGAATAACTAAACAAATTCGGAAATTTATAAAAATGTTTAAAATTGAATTTTGGATAATTTTTGGTAATTTAGCATATTTAGCTGTAAATTATCATAAGTTACCAAAAATTTCATAGGTTTTCGGAAATTTATGAGAAATTTTGAAATTGAATTTTGGATAGTTTATGGTAATTTACCATATTTATCTGTAAAATAACCATTGATTCAAAATTTCCATAATTTCCGGAAATTTATAGATTTTTTAAATTTATTTTCTTGGCAATTTATGTAAGTTACCATAAATTACCAAACAATTCCGGAAATTTATAAAAATTTTTAAAATTAAATTTTAAATAATTTATGGTAATTTAGAATATTTAGCTGTAAATATATCATAAATTACCAAAAATTTCATAGGTTTTCGGAAATTTATGAAAAATGTTGAAATTGAATTTTGGATAATTTATGGTAATTTACCATATTTATTTGTAAAATAACCATTGATTCAGAATTTCCATAATTTCCGGAAATTTATAGATATTTTTAAATTTATTTTTTGGCAATTTATGAAAGTTACCATAAATAACTAAACAAATCCGGAAATTTATAAAAATGTTTAAAATTGAAATTTGGGTAATTTATGGTAATTTACTATATTTAGCTGTAAAATTATCATGAATTACCAAAAATTTCATAAGTTTTCGGAAAGTTATAAAAATGTTTAAAATTGAATTTTGGTTAAGTTTTGGTAGTTTGCCATATTTATCTATAAAATAACCATTAATCCAGAATTTCCATAAATTTCCGGAAATTTGTAGACATATATAAATTTAATTTTTTGCAATTTATGTAAGTTACCATAAATAACCGCTAACATAAGGATAAATCATTGCTTGTTAAAAATAAAATTATTTAGAACTTATATAATAATTTGTTCAAAGTTTCAAGTCTGTTGAAACATTAGGCAGATCATATTGAGAAATTCCTAACGTGACCTAGTCTTTTTTCATTTTCAAAATAGTGGCTTCTGACTGAATAAATTTAAGAAAGCTAAACAAATTTTGCAATATTCACACTACAATGGATTAATATGAAAGAAATATGGATTAATATATTGAATAATCATGCATGTTCAGGATCATCATGCCCTTCTTTTCTACAGAATTCTGTTTTCGATTTCCAAAACTTTTTTCTGAAACATATTTTCTATATTATCCCCGGGAAATTTCTATTATTTAGCAAAAATTTGTAAAAATGGTTTGCTTTGAATGAGAATGAACTTAAATACGTATGAAACTGAGTGCCTGAGAAGTTTATTTTAACTGTATAGCTTTTTTTTCTTTAGTAAAAATTGATCCTCCGAAGGTTAGTCGAAAATTAATAATTCGATTAGTTTAGATATTGCCCGATTCCGTAGCGCATGAAACTAATTTCTTGATGCAAATGAATACATTTATTTAGCACTATGTCCAACAATTAAAAAATCAAGATTTTTTAAACAGAAAACGTGAACAATATAAAAGTTTCTAAAAATAACGTGATGGTGTATCATTCTCATATCCCCTGAAGAAAAAAGGTCATAGTGTGACATTGAAAACATCACGTACCCAGCCATAATTTAAAGTCATCGCCTTCTAACTGTTTAAACAAAGGTAAAAATCATCATTATTTTTTCTATTCTTCAAATTAGAAAGTTTTATATGGCCTGAAATATATTAAAATTTTTTAAAAATAAAGCAGTTATGTTGACATGCTAAAAACTAACAGAATAAAAAATATTTTTACAACTTATCGATTTTGGCTTACTTTATTCACGATACAAATAACTACTTTAATCAATCATTTTAAAATGTTCGAAAACCTAAAAATGACTCAAATTGATTTAAAAAATTGAAAGAGATTATGAATAATAAAGTTAAAAATCCCAGATTTAGATAAAAAAGAAAGGAATTTCATGAAAATAGAGTTTGAAGTAATTAGTCATGTAAAAATAGATAGAGCAGTCAATGATTAATAATATTCTTATATACTCATTGTTTTTACTCAAAAAGTTAATACTAAAAAGTTTACTGCATAATAGTTATTTACTTATCACTTTTTTCTTTCCAAAATATGTAAAGTATGAAAAATGTATGAAAGTTATTCAGCTAAGTTAAGTTGCATTTTGCAAAGATGTTTAAAATATTATTAAAAATTATCTAAATAATGTGCCCGCTGCGCGGGCACATTCTCATCGCCCGCTAAAGGCGCAGCGCGCTTCGCTCGCAAATTTCAGCGCGTCTATGGCGCGCGTATATTGGATCTCGCGCTTCGCGCTCGATAATGTATTTACCTCGCGCTTCGCGCTCGGATATTTATACTTTGTGCCCGGAATGTTTTCCCAATTATGTATTTTATTAATTATGCA
>JAAAKG020144971.1:0-10993 GCA_010014905.2 Druon quercuslanigerum
TCTTAAGATTTATCAATATTTTAACAATATTGATATAGACCAGTAGACAAACAAAATTAACATCTAAAATTAATAATAAATATTCCCTGGTCAACAACCCTAAGATCAACAATAATTTCAACAAAATACTTAAATTTTTATCCAAACTGATCAGTTTTTAATCAAAACTATGCCTTTTTAAACAAAGAGATACATTTTCAACTAAAATAACTAAACTGCAATTTAAAGTATTAAATTTACTATTTATAATAATAATTAATGTCAGAAGGAGGAATTTTTAACATTTTAGTTAAAGTTTCAAACAAAAAATATGATCTTCAATTTAAAAAATCATTTTTAACCAAAAAAATCTATTTTTATTAAAAAAGTTAAATTTTGAACTGGATAAAACGTATTTGCAACAAAAATAAATGACTGTAAACCAGTTTAAAATTTATAATATATTAGCAAATTCTAAAAAAATTAATCAGATCTTTAGATTCCTCTGAAATTCCAAAAAATCTCATAAAATCTGGTAAAGCCGCTTCAATTCTTTTGAAAAACATTCAAAGCCTTGAAATCCACAAAATTTTGTTAAGAACCCTTCGATTCTCTTTAAATTTTCTGAAATCAATGGGAATCTATTTAATTTCTTCAAATCGCTTGAAATCTATAGAAATCCATTGTAATCATAGGGAATCGTTTAATTTCTTAAGAAACCCGATTAGTCATTTCCAATTTTATGCTTACTGTACAATTTTCTTAAAAGTTTTTCAACGTTTTAAATCTTTTCAATTTTAAAAAAATTATTCGAAATTTGTTGAAGTCTCATACACATCCTCGGTATCTTAAGATTCACTAATTTTCATAAAATCCTTCAACATATTTGAAATTTTTTAAATCGGTCAAAATGCCAGGAAAACTGTCCAATTAGTTTGTGTCTCTTAAAAGAGAGCAGAGACAGAAATAGAGAGAGATCGAGAAGGGAAGTGAAGAGAAGGTATATGAGGAGAGTGGAAGTAAAGGAAGAAATAGTAAAATATTGAAGTGAACGGGGAAGTAGCGGGAGGGCCAGTAGGGGATGGAAATCAAGTGAGGGAAGCGAAAAGAGGGAAAATATTGGAGGGACAGGGAAGTAGGAGAGAGGAGAGGAAGTTTGAAATCGGGAGGGCTACAAAAACCTTTCATATAGGCGCGCGGTACCTACGTTGTCTATTTTTTTTGAACTGATTATTAAATATAATCGTTACTGTTGTCGATATGAAAATTATGTTTACACGATCTGTTTGTCAAATTTGTATGTGAGACATCCAGACGGATTTTGATTTTCCTCAAGGGAGCATGAAGACGAAGAGAGAGATGGAGACGCGAGATCTCGACATCGTCATGGTTGTCTCCCTGTTTCATAACGAGGCCATCGCGTAATGTTACGAGCACGTATTAGTACTCAGGCATGCACCCGCGGTAGATAATTGCTTTGAGCTCAACTTCCGGTGGATCCTGTTCTCCGGCGAATATAGACCGAGAGGCACGTGCGCAGCAATGCAACTCAGTTGGACGTGCTCGTCGATTATTTCTGGGTACTTGCAGGATTATTCCAAAAGTAATATTGAGCACAGAATCCATTTTAGCAAATTTATGGGACCAAATTTTCGATGATAATCAGATGCCAAAGAATAAAGTATGTTTTAAGAGAAATGAGATTAGCTTTTAACATTAGCTCTTTATGAGATCATTCTCACTGCACTGGCCGCGCACGGCAACATGCTCACAATAACTGTAATTACTAAAATTTCATCTAATATCAGGAAACATTATATCTCTGTGTATGGAATTTAATATGAAACGCTTTAAGTTTCTTAGATTTTGAGTCCAAGTATATTCCATTATAATGAAAATAGTTGAAATTTTAACCAAGAAAGTTTAATTATTTACCAAAAGAAATTTGAGATGTAACCATGTCTTGGTATCCAAGAGATGTATATATGATGTATTCAGTACAAAACTTTATTTTATTCAAGTAAATTTTTTTTGATTTAGGTTTTTTCCATGTATAAGAGAAGTAATTTGAAAGCCTCTCTGTTCAACATTATCGAAAAAGATTTGAAGATTGTTATAATGAAAAAAATGCAATTTTGCTTGGAGGTCGATCTTGTATAAGACTCTTGACATAGGCAATCTATCTCTCCATATTCACGTGATATAAGAAATAATAGGGTTGAAGCTTCAGAGAGGACCATTGATTCCCTCGAAGCTCGTTCGTGCGATTATTACCAAAATGTGTGCCTTCGATCTCCAAATCTCTGGGGAATATCCAACTGCCCATCGGATCGGTGTGCTTAGCTACGTGCGAATGGTTCGTTATATCACGATATGGTTCTGTAATTTCACATAAAATGATGTAATTATTGTATTGGGGTATGAGCGATTATTATGGTGATAATCCGTACGATTTAGTCTCTATATGGAATATCCTTCGATATACAAACGAAATTCGCAAGTAAAATGTTTCCATGTTTGTATACAGTATATGCGTGAAACTTTGCTACATCCACTAGGGAGAATTCCATGTATTTATGCGAATATGGAAACTAAGTTCCATCTAAATTCATATACTTCACGACCTCTCCAAGTGGAAATACACTTTGGTCTCTGCTTGTAAGAGAACAAAAGGCACAATAAATCAATACATTGTGAAAAATTTTTATTTTCTTTCGTGCTAAAACGGAAGCATCCTTGCAACAAAAGACTGTGAAAAAGGAGAGGTGTGAAGAGCACACAATGCTTTCCTAAGGCATTATATGCTTCCTGCAAAATTAAGGTGAAAGTATTTTTCTAAAGGGAAGAGAGACATGCAGTATTTTGTGTTTCATGATTTTATTTTACGCTGCTTTTTTTAAATGCATCATAAATAAGCTTTTGCAAATGTCGAAATTAAAAAAATGAACAACCATTTTTACATTCAATCAGTGGTATTCTGTTTTTGTATTTACATACAGTGATTTTCAATACCATGCAATTGCGTAATCGGTGTTCATACAAACCGAAGATGGAGTTATTTATTTTTAAATTTTACACTGATTTGGTGTTAAAGCGAGCAATACCATTATATTAAAAGAATCTTCGAATTGTTGGCAATAAAGGGATCTTATGATTTCATGAAAACATGTTTAAGAAACTGAGAGGCCAGCTCACAATAACTGTAATATCAAATTTAAAAAAAATCGTTCAGGCTCAGGAAAGATCATAACAAATGTTAACTTTTAACTAAGAAATATTAATTGTCAAACAAATAATTGAACTCCCAAGCAGTTATTTTGCTAAATTTTTTGTTTTGTTTGTATAAAATAAACTATTTATTTAAAAATCTAACTATTTTATTAGAAAATCTTTTTTTGCTTCCTAAATATAATTTCATTATCAGAAAATTGAATTGAGAATATTTTCCTTTGTAAGATCAGAATTCATCTACTTGGTAAAAAACTCACTTATTTTGTTAAATATCCGTCTGTTGTTGGTAGACAAATAATCTTGTTGGTCTTAGCTGTTCAATTTTCTTTTAAACTTATTAGGATGACTTTTTAATCATATTTCAACCAACAAAGATTTTAATTTTAGTCAAAAAAACAGTTTTAATTAATCAAAAAGTGAAATTTACAACAAAATAATTGAATTATTAACCATGAAGATTAATTTCGAACCAAAAAAAAAGAATTGTAAACCAAAAAGTTAAAATTTCTGACACAAAGACAAATTTTTAATCATATACATGCACTTTTAACAAAATAGTTACATTTTCAAGAAGAGAAATGAATTTTTAATCAAAATTGAGAACACTACACCAAAAAATAAATTTATAAACAATTAGTGATATTTTTATCCAAATGGTTGAATTTTAAACAAAAAACATGAGTTTTAAAATGAAAAAGACAGAATTTCCGTCTTAAAAAAATTAAGGAAAAAGAGGCAACCAAATTGTTGAACTTTCAATCCAAAAAGAATAATTTTTGACAAAAATGTTGAATCTTGAACCAAATCATAATAATATAATATAATAATAGGCTTTTTATATAACAAGAATTAATTTTTTTAATATCCTAGATTTTGAAGATTGTTATCTGCATAATATTTATTATTTTTGTAAAATTTTTTTAAAATTTTTGTTTTTTTAACTAAAGTCTTGGTTTTATTCGACATAATAAATTGTCTAAACATCTGGAATACGAAAGTACTTTAAACAACTTAGGAATTTCAACTAAAAAAATACACCAGAACAAAAATGATGAGAATAATGAATCAAAATCTATGTTTCGATAAAAATATGCATTTCGACACTTTGCATAGGGCTTTCAAAATTAAAAGGGTTAAACCATCGACAACTAAAATTTAGTGATTGTGCATTCTCTTTTGTGAAAGCTCTTTTGTGAATTCTCTTTTGTGAAAGCTCTTTTGTGAAAGCTCTTTTGGCTTCAACCAACGCTTTCTCATCATGACTGCAATACGAAATTTTAAAAAAATTTTGCATTACAGTCATTATGAGCTTATTCCCGAGCCCTAGGAGTGCAGTGAGAATGATCACGTAAAAAGCTAGTGGTCTCTATGTCAAACCAAAATTAATTTTCTTTCTTTTAATTTCTTAAACATATTTGCATGAAATTATAAGATAAGATCATCTGCTTGCCGTATTTCGAAGATTGTATTGATTTAGTGTAATTACAGATTTCGAAACCAAAAGTAAAATAAAATTTTATTTTGAGTAAAAGATTGACCATTATATTTTTGGCCCTCAATTTATCTCGCTTAAATACACATTCTGCTATCTTTTTAAAAAAATTAATTACTTCGTTAAAAATGTAACTAGTTTCTATTTTGAAATATTTTTTTTCCCAAAAATTTCTAATTTAAATATAAATATTTTGTTCTACTTTTGTATGCTTTTGACTACTATTCTTCTTTTTTCAAATTTGTGTTTTTAGATTTAAAATTAAAGCGCTTGGTTAAAATTTCATGTATTTTGTTGCTAATTTATCTTTTTTTGTAGAAAATTAATCTTCAAATTTCGTTTTTTTCTTTGAATATTTATTATTTTAATCGAAAATTTATCTCAGGTCATAAATTCAGCTATTTTGCTAAATTTGCTTGGTTTGTTTGTACGAAATAAACTATTTATTTGAAAATCTAACTATTTTATTAAAAAACGTTTTTTTGTCTTAAAAGTAATTTCAATATCTAAAAATGCAGCTATTTCATTTTTCATTAAATATTTTTTATTTGCAGTATCGCAAAACTTATTAAGATCACTTTTTAATCATATTTCAACTAACAAAGATTTTAATTTTAGATAAAAAAACAGTTTTAATTAATCAAAAAGTGGAATTTGCAACAAAAGAATTTAAATCTTAAGCAAGAAGATTAAATTAATTACATTAAATTTTCAATTATAATCATGCACTTTCAACGAAATAGTTACATTTTTAAGAAGACAAATAAATTTTGATTTAAAATTGAGAATCTTAATTTAAAGAAATAAATTTTTAAACAATTAGTAATACTTTTATCGAAATAGTTCAATTTTTAACAAAAAACATGAGTTTTAAATAAAAAACGGCGACGTTTAAAAAAAAATCAGTTTTTAACTAAAATTATGATTTGGAACAAAGTAAATCAGCTTTTAGCCAAGCTTAATCTATATTTGGTTTTGTAGTATTGGCCAGATTTATATAAAAAATTACACTTTTTTAGTTCCTTTTTTCTGCTTCAAAAAAATTAAGGAAAAAAGGCAACCAAATTGTTGAACTTTCAATCCAAAAAGAATAATTTTTAACAAAACTGTTAAATCTTGAATTAAATAGTTGAATTTTCCACTACAGTAGTTAAAGCGTCAGCCAAAAACGATACACTAGAAAAAAAAATTATGAGAATAATGATTCAAAATCTATGTTTCGATAAAAATTTACATTTACACACACTTTGCATAGGGATTTCAAAATTAAAAAGGTCAAACTATCGACAACTGAAACTTAGTGATTGTGAATTCTCTTTTTTTAAAGCTCTTTTGGCTTTAACGAATGCATTTTCATCACGTGTCTCATGTTTTTGACAAAACTGTTAAATCTGGAACCAAATAGTTGAATTTTCTACTACAATAGTTGAAGCGTCAACCAAAAACGATGATTTCTCAACCAATAATATAATAGTTGGCTTTTTAAATAAAAAGAATTAATTTTTTTAATATTCCTAGATTCTGAAGATTTTTATCTGTATAATCTTTATTATTTTTGTAATCTTTTTTTTTGTATTTACTGACAGTCATTTTCAATACCATGCAATTGCGTAATCAGTGTTAATATAAAAATTTATGTCTCTAATGAGCCGAAAAGTGAGATAGTTTGTGAATCTACTTTTTTAATGATAGAATTTTTTCATGTTTTTAGGCATAAAATTATGCTTGCAAAATTGATTATTTTCCAATCTCAAAATACAAAACTTTAAAGAAAGACACTAAACAAATGATTCTTCTCTAATATATAGGTTTTTGCTTATAAATATTGTTAGATTTCTTTTAATTAAGTAGTGAATGTTACCTCCATTTCCAATGAAGAAATCTTTTTATTAGAGTCTTATATTAATAAAATATCAAAAATTGAAATAAAATAACAATCTTTTTAATGTTAAAAATTTTTAAAAATGTATTTTGTTTGGATTATTAATTTTCAATGATATTGATAATATAATAATCCAAATAAATTGGTTTAGAATAAACCAAAAAAATGTATGATCTGGGCACTATGATCCTTTTCCTCAATATTCATTCTTTTGCATATATTCAGAATTACTTGTATATATATTCATTATATTGCTATTATATAATATATTTAAGATGTCGTTCTCGATATTTTTGAAAAAGAATTTTACTCATGTGATGAACATTTTTATACAATTGGTAATACAAAATAACCATAAAACTTATCAAACATCATGTCACCATACCCTCATTACTTTTAAATGAAAGTTCTCATAGGATGAATGCCATACTTTGAAAAAAAGAAATATGGCAATTTCTTACTATGTACCATTGCGCAGCATCGTTATGTTATTAATATTCATCATTTAATGAGATGAACTAATGAGATGAACACATTTATATAATTTTAAATGTTTAATTACCACAAAACCTATTAAAAATAGCTTCACTATACCCTCTTTACTTATAACCGAAAGTTATAGAGGATGAATGCCATATATTGAAAATATGTGTATTTTCTTATTATGTGCCTTGAGTACTTTCACAATTTTATCATTATTATTATAACAATACCTCCATGTTTTTATTGTGTGATTTTTCTTTTTCAGTGATAATTTGCAATATTATGCAATTGTGTAATCAGTGTTCATATAAACCAAAGATAGAGTTATTTATTTTTAAATGTTGCACTGATTTGGTGTCAAAGCGAGCATTTGCACTATATAAAAACAATCTTCTAATTGGTGGCAATAAAGGGACTTATTTTATGATTTCATTGAAAGATGTTTAAGAAACGCGACAAAAGAAAATGAATTTTATTTGGACATAAGGACCCATCAGGTCTTCATGAGATCATTATCACTGCTCTGGTCGCACTGAGTTCACAACAAGTGTAATATAAAATTTGAAAAAAATCCTTTAAGCTCTGGAAACATCATAGCAAATGTTAATTTTTAACCAAGAAATATCAATTTTCAAACAAATAATTAAACTGCCAAGCGTAAGATCCTAATTTTGAACAAAAAAGTAAATTCGTTAAAGAAAAAGATCAATTTCTAACCTACTTATTTAGTTTTCAATCTAGAAGGATGGATTTTTCAACCAAAAATACCACAATAATAAAGTACGACGGGCGGACCCTCGACTGAAACCATAAGGGGTTCTGCTCGGCGAATATAAACACAAAAAAGAGGAAATATGGGGCAGAGGGGAAAGAGTGTGAATTCTGTTTTCAAGATCCTCAACACGAAAATGAAAAGTAAAGAAAAGACGGCAAGAGGCTAGAAAAGCCAGTCGTTGCAGTGATGGGAAAAGTCTTGTGACCATTACCATCAAAGAGAGTAGGGGGCAATATAAGTTCAGTAATTGTGTGATTCCCGTGGCGATGCTCCAAAGGAGGCAGGTCCTGTGACTCCTTCTGGAATCTAGCTCCTGGACGATGTATCACAGAGGAGTAGACAGCGGATGTCCTGCAGTTCCTGACCCCACTTCCTGAACACCTCCCAACCCCTCCCCATACCCTATGCTTTTTCTTTCTTGTGTGAAAAGAATTCGTGAAAGGGAGGCAGGACGGTATTCCATAGCTGCCAAAAGTTAGAAAAATAAAACAAACTTTATGACAGAAGTGTAGGTGAATGAAAAGAGGGAGATGTATATGAGAGAGGAAGTCGTTTGCGAGAATGTTTGGATGCAATCTCTGAATAAACATTGGGGTACAAATGCTATTATGAAAGTGTATCTGATTCGTATAAAGTCCGTTTATGGGAGCGACAGGTAACCCTGCAAACTTTGCCAATAGCTGCCACTCTTGCTTGAATGAAGCCAAGTCATGTGAAAATGGAAGGGAAAAGTGTTGGTTTTATTTCTGTTCAAAAATGTTTTATGAGTGTTTATGTGTAAATAAAAAATACTTTTTAACAACTTAGACACCTGAAAGCCATGAACTCACTGCACATATCAAAAATAGTGTTAATAGTATCACAATGTTAAAAAGAAAGTGTCAAAATAGTATGATAAATTTTTTGAAGCATTAAATCTATGTGTAATCCGAATTTAAAAGTGCGCAGTTTGGAATAAAAAAATATACAAGCCCTTTTTCAAAATTTTTCTCTCACTTCAGCAACTTTTACATCCCTCATTTTCACTCACTTGCTCTACTTTCCCCCCAATTATTTTCCCTAATGCCTTCTTCTTAACTTCCCCTCCATTTCCTAAACCAAATATTTTTTCGAGATCGTTGCCAGAAAAATGGAAAGAATAAAAGAAGAAATAGAAAGGAATATCAATTTGCAAGATGATTTCAAATAATTCCGAATTTATCATGGTCCAGGTAATATTTCCAGAGGAGTTACTTTCATGATTTTTTTTACTGTTATAGATGGGCGAAACTGATTTACGTGATGCTTTACGAGGTCGTTAACGCCTCCCTCGTCTTGTGCGAAGGGCGATGACAGGCTACGCTCAAACGGACATCGTTTTTAAGTATCGATTTTTTTCTATCTTACAGTACAGAAATTCAAGGTGGGCGTTTTAGTCAAAGAAGAAAATTTAGAGCTGAAATTTTTTGTTGATTTCAAGTAATCAAAAATAAACTACAAATTAAAATACTCAACATGCAGCCCTTGAATTTTGAACTTTTATAATTTACGCTTAAATTAAAAAAAAAATTAAAACACCTAATCAATTTAACAGATAACAATGATTTTAATAGAAAATAAATGACAAACAAAATAGAAAATATTTTTATCAAATAAAATTGTTTTATTTGATTCATTTTTTAGTATCTAATTGTTCAAATTGTCGTTTACTTTCAATTTCGAAATTAATATATTCCGAATATTTTATTTTTCGGGATGTTCTAGTCGTTTATACAAATTTATTTCTTTTGGCAAAAATATATTTATTTTTGTGAGCTAATAATGTAACTGTTTGATTACTTTGTTAGATATGTGGTTGTAAATTTAAAAATTTTTTTTATGATAAAGTTTTTTCACTGAGAATGTATCTTTTTTAAGTAACGTGTAACTGTTTCGTTGGTAACAATAAAATAATGTACGACCATTAAAAAATAAAAATTGTACCTCTTATAGTTGAGATTTTTTTATTTGAAGTAATCAAAACTAAACTTCAAATTAAAACACTGAAGGTATACTAAAAAGTTTTCGATGGAACTTTGCATATATTTTTTAGAATTTTAAATTAAATAATGTTAAACTAACAATTTTAAAATCTTTAAAACTTAAGCAGTTTATTTACACATAAAAATCTAATACTTGTAGGTGCAAACTAACAAATAAAAAATTAAAGCTGTAACGGTCAATGTTTTTTAAATTCAAGCATTGATTGTTAAAACTCTTATTTTTTATTTTTGAATTTGTAATTGAAAGTATTTGATTTTTATGTACTCTGAAATTAAAAGTATTGAAACTGAAATTACTCTTAAAGTACTCTTAAATTCTAACGATTTAGGGTTTTTAAATTCAAAAAATTCAGTCTCAAATTATATAGTTTTTAAGATTTGAACTCTAATTTCTAATTTTAAATGAGCAGAAAAATTTTCCTCATTATTAAAAGATTGTTCTCTTTGTTTAAATTAAATTTTTTTTAATTAAACAGGGTGAAAATAGAATACTTTAAACTGAAACAATTAGTTCCTTACCTAATTATTTAAAGTTATTTAAAAATGTAAAATTGTTGATAAAGATTCAATTGGAGATTAAAATTAGTTTTACTATTAATAACAGTTGAATTTTTAACACTAAAATCTGTAAATT
Organism: Druon quercuslanigerum; assembly: GCA_010014905.2. NCBI lineage: Eukaryota > Metazoa > Arthropoda > Insecta > Hymenoptera > Cynipidae > Druon > Druon quercuslanigerum. Next base: position 10,498 of record JAAAKG020144971.1, read on the forward strand.
TTTTATATTTGAAAAAATTCAGAATTCTTTTATAAAATTATCATTATATTTTTAATATTTTATATTTATATAAGTATATTTAATATATAATTTTAAATCGGAGGTTAAAATTAGCTTCACTATCAATAACAGTTGAATTTTTAATTTATAAAATCTGTACATTTTTCATATTTGAAAACATTCAGAATTCTTTTATAAAATTATCATTATCTTCTTGATATTTTATATTTATATAAGTACATTTAATATTTAATTTTAAATCAGAGATTAAAATTAGTTTGACTATTAATAACAGTTGAATTGTTAACACTAAAATCTGTAGTTTTTTTTATATTTGAAAAAATTCAGAATTCTTTTATAAAATTATCATTATATTTTAAATATTTAATATTTAATTTTTAATCAAAGATTAAAATTAGTTTCTCTATTATTAACAGTTGAGTTTTTAACTCTAAAATCTGTACATTTTTCATATTTAAAAAAATTCAGAATTCTT
>JAAAKG020144972.1:0-10992 GCA_010014905.2 Druon quercuslanigerum
TTGATTGTTAATTTTCCTTGTGAAGTAGTTATCGCTTTGAAATTGGCGTAATATAAGGATTATAGAAACTGTAGTATACTCTATATAACTCTTGTATGGAGGCTGAACTAACCATTTAGTTCAAGTTATAGTTGCTGCCCGATGTTATTATTTCATTCATTTATTTTTGTTTATTTTATAGTTCTTTTATTTTTTTCTCACTTAGATTACTCTTATAACTTTTATCGATTATCGCCCGTGTCCCTTATTGAGAAATTTTGGAGATTAGGAATTTTGCGGTTTGAAATTTAGAATTCCATATTCCTGAGCTGTGAAGGATCTCGTTTTAGTCATTTTGTGCTTTCGGAAATATATTCGGTTATCTTGCTTTTTTAAAGTGTAGAGCGTTTTTCTTGAATCTGTTCCGAGAAAGGACTGGCGCTCGACTTAAAGTGTTTCGTTTTAAAAAAATAGTTATTTAAGGAAGGGCAGGTTGTACGCGACTAAGAGGACCACAAAATTCTACCATGAAAAAAAATAGTTGCTTTACATTGGACATAAAGCCAGAAACTTCAGAAATAACTTTATCTATGTAGCATTATTCAAATTGCATATTATTAGTAATAATAATGAATTAACGTCGAATTATTAGCCAAAAATGATAAATTTTTAAGCAAAAATGTAACACTGACATTTTCAAATAAAAAAATCAGTATTCTGCAAAAAAAAAACATACACTGTAAGAAAAATTTGTGGTAAATTTCCCATACATGGATCAGAATTTTGCCATACAAGTATGGATATACATGGTCGTAGTTTTCCCATACCTTTTTGGCATTTTACCCGTACTCCAGTATCTGAAAATTCCCATTCGTAGGTGAGACTTTTCCCATAATTTGCATTTTCATTACGGGTAAATTTAAAACACAATTTCGATTTACAGATAAAATATAATTTAAAGTTAAATATTATGTACATTGTAAAATATAAATTCTATAAAAATATATCAATTTACATAATATTAATTTTGTGAAATAAAATCTGCTTCCATTCGTATGCGGTCCATCAATTTTTGGACCTAATAATTGACCGTATGAACGTTCCTCTTATTCTTCTCCTTCTTCTGGCAAGCCCCCCCCCCAGAACTAATTTTTTGGAAGACCCTGAAAAAAATTAAGAAAAGAATTATTACATTTGAAAATTATGTAAAATAAAATAATAAATTAGATATTTTCTGACCTACTTCAAACAGATAGAAGAAAGTGGTTCATGTTCGACACACCTAATTACCATTTGTCAACGTTTCTAAAGTTAATACGCCCTTCTGATCTTCTAATCTTAATCTATCTTCATCGAAGTTCAGATTCAAAGTGTATTAAAATGGAGCAAAATGTAATTTTGAAATTCTCTCATATTATTAACTGGGTTTCATTACGTTATAAAATGTTAATGTTAATAAAGCACCTCCAACATAAACCAGGTCCTTTTTTTCTCAGAAAGAAGCCAGAAATCATCTAATTTACTATTTTATATTACATTTACATTATACTGATAATTATTTTTTTTTGACATTAAACAGATTCTTTAAAAAATTAATCATAGAAATAAAAATGGCTGCGTTTGAATAAACTCACCGTTGTATGAACTCTAAAGTTCTACTGCTTTTCTCTCCGTATTTGTATACATAAGCATAAAATGCCAGGAAACAGTACAAAAATCCCTCGAATATGTTTCTGGGTTCCAGAATTGTATCGCTTTCCATAAAAACTTGTCATGTGGCGTTGACATCAAGCAGGTATTGTCCTGAAACAAGATAAAATAATAAGTATGTGATGAAAAGTATAACAATTAAAAATAACTCAATTGCCTTACTACATGAAGCTTAAGTGCCAAATCTTAACTTTTTATTAGGAGAACGGGTCTATCTATGTTCCACGCAACCAATAGTTCGTCCATTGACGATATACACTGCAAAAAAATCAAGTTTTCGAATTTTAATTTTTTCATTCATAAAATTTCTCTACAAATTTTTAATTTCAATTTCAAACAAATTTTACGGATACGTATAAGTGGTGAAGGTCGGATAGGGTTTACCTGTGAAACCCCTCATTCGCCTGAAACACCGTGAACGCTTTGGAAATATAAGACGGTACAAAATAAACTCTTTTTAAGTCATAGTATTTTCTCTAAATGTTAAATAGGTATAGTCCGGGAGCTCGCGACAATTCTATGGACGTCATTTTAGTACTCATGAAAATTTCAAAATCTTTTGTTTTCTTGGTCAATAGTTCGAAACTCGTTGACTAGCTAACAGCTGTTGGTTGTTTAAATGCTAAGAACTAACAAAAAGTTTGACTGGCAGCTTCTCCGTGGTGCCAAAGTTGACTGGCAGGCTGTCAAATATGTCAAAAATTCGAGTCAAAAAACGTCATTTTAGTGCTCTTAAAACCCATTGGGAATAATTGTTTGAATGATAAGAACTAACAAAAAGTTTGACTGGCAGCTTTTTGGAGGTGCCAAAGTTGACTGGCAGGCTGTCAAACATATAAAAAATGACAGGATGACAATTATAACCTTCATTTTAGTACTCATGAAACCCATTAGGAATGATTGTTTAGGTTCAAACAACTAGCAAGGAGTTTGACTGGCAGCTTCTCCGTGGTGCCAAAATTGACTGGCAGGCTGTCAAACATGTCAAAAATTCGATTAAAAACGTCATTTTAGCACTCTTAGAACCAATTGGAAATTATTGCTTAAATGATAAGATCTAAAAAAAGTTTGACTGGAAGCTTTTTGGTGGTACCAAAGTTGACTGACAGGCGAACATGCATATAACAAATGACATGATACTCTAAAACTAGTATGCATATTTAAAAAAAAAAATCGAAAATCTCACTTTTTACGTAAATTCGAAGCTCGCTACCTGCGAATAATTTTTTTAAACCCTTGAAAACGAATTTTTGATTTTGTGTTTGCGTTGTTTGGCTAATAATGCTAAATTTCGTTTCTTTTTTTGGCTTTTCAACATTCTATAGCTCTGGAAAAAATTTTTTTATTGTTAATGTTGTTTTCTGCGAATAAAACAAAAACTGCACGTTCTATCAAAAAGTGATTCATAACAAATTTGTAGATCTTTTTTGGCTGCACAATTTTTCTTCGTATCTTGCATACTTTGACCGCAAAACGGAATATTTTATTTTTTATTGTTTCTGCAATCAAAATTTGAATTTTCGATTTTTCAAAGAAGTTCAAAAAGTTATTAGGATAATCTTGTGGGACTTTAAAAAATCAACGTTTTTCCCCTCTTGGCTTCTTTTGATATCGTGCGTTTTTTGGCTATTACTCCAGTAATTTTTCTTTTTCGAAAAAAGTCATTATGGTAAATTGTTAGTCTTTTTGAGTACTAATAGTAACTGTACATAGAACTTTAAAATATTAAAAAGAGTGGTCTCAAAAATTTAATTTTTTCGAAAGTAAGGTAATTTCATGGTGAAGAAATCATTACGAATCATTACAAATGTATCTGTCTGTATGTCTGGATGTGAGCACGATAACTTTCGAAAAAATGAACATATTGGACTGGCCTTTGGTATACTCTTTAAGTGTCCATTTTGGATAAAAATTCAAAAATTGAGCACATTTTGATATTTTTTTTAATCACTTTTTTCAAGATTTGAAAATTCTATGTACAGTTATTGGTACTATCTGAAAAGACAAACGATTTATTTTAATGACATTTTTCTAAGAAATGAAAATTTCCAGACTTGTAGCATTTTCAAAATCCAAAAAAAGGAACGAACATTAACATTATTAGCCAAACAACGCACTATACGATTAAAAGTCAAGCCGTGCAAGATTGTCATTAGGACTTCTTGAATTTTTTTGAAAAATCGAGAATTCACATTTTTGTTGCACAAAAACTAATAAAAAATAAAAAATTTCATTTTGCGGACAAACTATGCAAGATACGACAAATGATAATGATACAAAAATTGTGCACTCAAAAAAGGTCTACCAATTTTCTGCAAGCCATTTTTTGATAGAATGTACAGTTTTTGTTTTATTTTGACAAAATAACATTAACAGTAAAAAAATCTGCCCGATGAGTGGATACATTATCACAAAAACTTTGCTTATATAATTTCTTTCTAATATTTTATTTATTATGTTCTTAATACTATTTCTAGCGATTAAAATAATGAAATAACTATTAAAAAAAATTATTCATGGTAAAGTAATTAATTCTTACTTCCTCATCTAGAGAAGGTATTAGATTTCTGTAAAATTTGACCTTCCCGGTTTTTATCAAATGTCCACGTTTTGAAATTCGCTAAACTCGAAAAACAGTTTTTTTACGAATGTGTCTGTATGTAGCGTTAGCCAGCTTTTGACCATTTTTTAGACGACTTTTTTTTAAGGTTTGAAAATTCCATGTTCGGTTATTAGTAGTACTCAAAAAGACTAACAATTTATCCTAATGACATTTTTCGATCAAATGAAAATTTCCAGAGATGTAGTATTTTCAAAATCCAAAAAAGGGAACGTAAAAAACCATTTGAAGCAAAAGAACGCACCATGATCGCAGAAAAAATAATAAGAAATAGAATATTCCATTTTGCGGTCAAACTATGCAAGGTGCATAGTCCTTTCAAGCAAAACTTTGAGATTTTCTTATACGAGAAGCCTATTTTGGCAAAATATTGGTTATCTAGTTCTTATCTGTAACTCTGAATGTACCTAATGTTCCAAAATTTTCAATCACATAAGTCAACTGTTCAACATTTAACAATTCAAACACAAACTTTTTCAACATGAAAGCATTCTTAGTTGAAATTGTATAATTTCAGGGCCTTAGAAATTAGGCTTAGTATGCGAAAAAAATAACAAAAAATGTGCAACTTTACAATTTGCAATGTCATGTAAATCGTTTAAATTTACAAAACTTTTGAATTAGGTCGAACTGAATCACAAAAATTTCCTTATCTTTTCTTGCTTCTATTCTGTCATATTATGTTATTATCAGAGCAATAGATTCACTCGATTGTGGTCTCACTTGTCTCCAGTTCAGGAAAAATGCGAACCTGAACATTGTGACAATGGCACATATTGCACATATTCAGGATAAAAGAATTTGGAAAACTGATAATAATTACACGCGCGAGAATTTACAGTGTTGTAGTTGTAAGGAATATGGGCACGTTAGGCGATTTTATCAACAATTAGTAAATAATGTTAAAGATAGAGAGAGGGAGAATTTCACATATGGCGACCTAAAAAATCATACGTTAAAGGATTGCAGACTCCAGAAGAAACATAATAAAGAAAGGGAATCCCTTAAAAGGAAACCCTTGGTGATCCAGAAGGAGAATTCGGTTTAAATCGCTTAGTCCTTCAACTTAAATCAAATAAAGAAATGAGTTCAATTCCTACGATTGCTTTAGAAAATATCTTTTTTTTTAAATAAAGCACCTTCGCTAGTTGACACTGGGTTCAGTGTAAGTTTAATTAAAGAAAATGTTTTAGATCCGCAAGTATGGATAAATAGAAGCCGTATATAAAATTTAATAGGGATCGGTACAGATATGATTAATACCCTGGGGGAGGTAAAAATTAAAATAAAAGGGATGGAAACACCTTTCTAAATTGTTTTGGGAAGTTTCAACATTCAACGAAATGGAATTTTGGGGATTGAAGCCTTAAGAATGCAGATATAGAGTTTTGACTTTTAACTCATGCTTCCATAACGTTACCAGCGAGGTCAAAAGCAGGACGATGGTCATCGATTATCGTTCCCTAAACGAAAAAACGATCTCCAATGCCTATCCACTCCCCAATATTACCGATATTTTAGATCAGCTCGGAGGTAGTAGGTTTTTTCGGTAATGGATCTTGCATCTGGATTCCATCAGATTCCCATGGATCCAAATTCTCAGGAAAAACTACCTTTTCGACTCCATACGGGCATTTTAAATTCGCTCGTATTCCATTTGAATTGAAGAATGCTGCGGCAACTTTTCAACGAAATGAAATTGCGTATCTAGGCGACATAGTAACTCGAAAAGGACTGAAACCAGATCCAAAAGAGATAAAAGCAGTAAAATTTTTTCCTATAACTGAAACAAAGAAAAAGATTAAACAAGTCTAGTAGGTTATTAGTAGGTCTAACAGGTTATTATAGGCCATTTATTCCCGAATTTGTAAATATATCAAAACCATTAACACATTTATTGAAGAAAGATATTTCATTTCTATGGACCGATGAAGAACAGAAGGCATTCGAAGAACTTAGACATGCTATTTGTTCATAGCCCATAATACAATACCCTGATTTTGCCAAACCTTTCATTATAACAACAGATACATCAAATTTCGGTTTACGAGCCGTTTTGAGCCAAGGAATAGTAGGACAAGATCTTCAAGTATCTTTTGCGTCACGAGTCTTATTTTACAATGACAATGACAATTTTGCCTCGGAAAAAGGGACGATGGAAATTTGTTCCAAGCTTTATAAGCTCCCTTTCCAAATTTAGAGTTTTAAATTCATTTAAAAATTTCACCACCTTTGCGCTAAAAGCAGAATCGACTAAATCCTTTGCTAATAAATTCCCACTGTGACTGTCACAAGTGGTGTGCCACTGCTTACTCATTTTATCCATGCATGTCATTGTTGAAACATTGTCAAACACGAGAGCATAAATTTCTGTATTATATTTTTCTTTCACCTCATTTTCAGTTTCTTGAGTGACTTCTTTCACATTTACAGTATTTTCTCCCTTTTCTGTAAAATCTCAGGAATTAAGCACATGTCTTTTTCCATCAGCATTGTGGATGATACCCACCACATATTCTTCATTTTTTGTTGTGGTATTTGATCTAAATGTGTTACTTTTAAGATGGTCGATTGTACTACATTTTCCTAAAAAGAAATTCAATAATTTAAGAATTTCCGAATAGTGTTAAATTTTGAAGTTCTTTTATAAACAGTTTTTAACTATTTCATTAAAAAAGAAAATTAAAAAAAAATTGAAAACCATAAATTGATATTAAATATTATTAAAAAATTTGAAGGACTTACTTGAGAATTTTCATTTGTCAATTCAGGTCTAGAAACATCATTTTCCACCATTATGATGTTCTCATCTTTAAATTGCAAATAAAAAAACATATGAACAACTTCCAGTGAGCTGGATTAGACAATATTTCTTAATAATAAAAAACAAGTATGATTGCGAAAAATATTTATTAACCGTAGATAAAACGAAAATAGACCAAACGCAAAAAAAATCTATACAAATTTAGGGATTTGAGGTCAGAACAAGATATTAATACATAAAGAATTTAAAATATTTGAATAAATAAAAACAACAATATTCTACAGTTATGCATACATACCTGTATTTTAAAAGTAAACATTTTCCTACTTTCTTATTTTGCTTTTGTAGGCGCTTAAAATTTAATTCATTCCATGGGGTATATGGATGCCCAGAGGAGAATTTTTTTCGCTGTATTACATTTGATTGACATAATGAATTAATTAATCAACAATATTGATTCGTAGTTTTGTACACGATTGAAACCCGAAATATCTACTTTATCAATATTGATTCTCTAATTCTCTAAATATCCATTCCCTAAATTAACTTTGTGAGAAGCTGGAGCGGAGTTTAAAAAAAGTGAGATTGTGTATAGTTCTACAAGCCGCCATCTTGACGCGTAAATTATTAGGTATTTTACCTGTTTTTTACGTAAAATATCTCACTTAGGTAAATCACGTAAAAAACCTCGAGTGACGCGTTACTGCACAACCCTAGTGTCAGTCGATCGAGATGTTCCCTGTCGCCAAGCTGGAATGACGCACAGGGCGGATGTCGACTTGAACCTACTCGGCGCTACTGCGCAACGCAAACTGCACTCTTTTAATGGACAAAGAAACGTGTATCACATTTTACTTTTGGTCGCCGCGATTCGCGCTTGTGCTGCCGTCTAGTGGTTTTGAAGGAGAGATAGCGGGTGTATATTTTTACATGAAAGCAATAAGCTGGTTGTAATATTATATGTAATAATTTATTGAATTATTAATTTTATCGAAGTGTAGAAGCTGTAAGTGAAACGTGAAAGTATTTGCTAATGAAAATTGAATATAAGAGCTGTAAGTATACTACCATGAACTCTGAAAAGGCTGCTAGTTAAGTAGCTTACAGGTTAAGTCGTTAAAATCAAATGTATTTGAAGGTTGAAAAATAATGGATAAATAGATAAAATTATATCCAAATAAAAGCCATCTGTAAAATATTATGATGTAATACATGAAGTTTTTAATTTTCAGTCAAGAATAATGGATGCAATTATAAGAACTGGGTTTGGCAAAATTACTCATAGGATAAATTTTCAACCAGAAACAGAGTCAAAGGGTGTAAAACTATTTAAAGCAGATCATATTCGACATACTTAAGAGTACAGGCACGATGGAGTTAGCTTATTTATTCAAGCTCAAGTTCTTCGACAAACATCACCTGGTGATGAACCATACAAAACTTAATTAAACATAAGCTTATATATTTTTCCCTTACTTGAAACCTTATTGAATAGTATGAATCATATGATGATTTTAATATTTTTCAGATTGATCCAAACAGAGTAGTAAAGAGTGTGTCTTGCACTTGTTGTTACAACCAAAGTGGATGTTGCAAGCATGTTGCTGCTTTGATACATTATATAAATGATTATGAAAGCTTATCAAAAACTAATTTCGAGCAGCAGTGGGGTAAACCTACACCCAAACAATTTGCCAATGAAAAGTATTCCAAAGGTGCTGATTTTGATGTGATGTTTCAATGTAAGCCTTATTTGAACTTGGAATTGAGTGTGCCTAGTCAAGATGAATTAGACTATAAGTGCCCTTATCGAAGAATGTTATGTGCAGAGGACAAAGTCTCCACTGAAATAATTAAAGGCAAAAGCAATGACGTCGTTAGTTTATCAAAGAAAATTCAAGATAATGATGTAAGAATAGAAGACTGTGAGATATGTGTACTCAATATGCATAACTTCGTTGAGGAGTACACAGTTTATACCTCAGGAAATGTTCTATGTGAGGATAGTAAAATTTTTTTTGATCAGTATATACAAATGTCAAGTGAGGACATTATTAAACTATCTAGTGAAACTATTGATCAATATAAGTCTAGCAAATGGCAGTTAGCAAGAAACCCTAGATTTTCTGCAAGTTCAACGATACATAAAGTCAAAGCAAGAAAGACAAAATCAATTAATTCATTATTGCAAGATTTATTATTTCCAAATAAGAGTAATACGGCCTCTATGAAATATGGAAAAAAATATGAAAGTGTTGCCAGAAAACTATATGAGACTATTTTGGATAAACAGGTAAAAGAAGTAGGTGTTATAGTTAGCAAATATCAACCCTGGCTGTGTGCAAGTCCAGATGGTACTTGAAGATGGGTGTATTGTTGGATTAGTTGAAATAAAATGTCCCAGCAGCTGTGAATAGAGAAAAAAATATAAAGTTAGCTACTTAGAATTTATAGGAGATGAAATTCTCTTGAAAAAAGTCATGTTTATTACACGCAATGCCAAATGCAAATGTATGTATGTGGATTAAGCACATGTGATTTGTTTTTGTACTCTCCAGTTGAAGATGGAACTTGTACAATTACAGTATATCGTGATGAATTCTTTATTGAAGATGTTGTATGGAAGGCTGAAAAATTTTATTTTACACACTTTTTACCAATTTTATTGTCTAAAACAAAAGAAGAAAATTAAAGAAACAAAAGTCTTCTGACGAAAGATCAAAAGTGTCGTGTGTTTACTGGAAAATTATCCAAAATACGATGACAAATACTTGCTAATCTTGATCTTAAACAATCGGTATTTATTGTTGTTTAACTGAGTACTATTAACGTAATTTGTGATTCTCGAGCAAAATAATGTATAGCTCCAGATAATTCATTAATAAAATTAGAATAATCAAAGATTATACTATAAAAAATAGCTTCGTTTTTTTTTTGCAATTTAGAATTATATAAAAAAGGCTGTTGTATTCATATATAAACAGAAAGCATTCTATGTGTTATTTTATGTACATTTGATCTGCATAAAAAGTGTTCAATTGAAGTATAAAATACTCCATATTTTATATTTGTTAATATGTAATAATTTGATATATAATAATGTAATATCAATAATTATTGATAAGTCTACGAAATCCAAATAAAAACACATTTCTCGGTACATAGTTTTTTTATTATATTTTTTCTCATGTCATATCAGAAAAGATCGATGGCTGCAAATTTACTAAGACACATGCTATGTGAAGAATTTTGTCAATGGATGAAAATAATTTATCAGGAATTTTGTCTAAAATTCGATAAATTCTTAAACGCTGCATAATTCTTTCAACGTGGATACGAACTCTTGCGATGCTGTAAGTTAGATTTGTTTCTTCTTGAGTAAATTCTGAATTCTTTTCCAAGAATGGGGGCATAATAAGAAAAACTTGTTTACCACTTGCATCAATTACAGATCTTATATCTGGGAAACCTTTATCCGCCAAAACAACATCACCATCTTCTAACAAATCTATTAAGTTTGAATCAATAGTTATTTGTCGATCGCTTTTCCTACCCCAAGCGACTTTTGATTTGAAACTAATAAAACCAGATGGCGTGATCCCAATCAGTACTTTTGCTGTAAATCCATGTTTATAATGGGAATAACAGAAAATACGGTCATCGACCTTTGATGGAATTTCGATTTTGAACTCTGTGCAGTCTATAATAACACGAGTATTTGAGTAGTCAGGTTTGAAACAGACAGGCATCGTTTTCTGTACAGCAGCTCTAGTTGGCCAAAATACTATATTTTGAGTTGACGAACTCAAGTATTCCAGAGTTGAAAAAAATATTGTGGATATAGTTGTCCTATGTAGACTGAAAAAGATCCCAATGGCTGTGAAAGTTAATCCAGTTTTCATTTTCACTAGAAAAATTA
>JAAAKG020144973.1:0-10992 GCA_010014905.2 Druon quercuslanigerum
AATATTAAAAAAGTTGTATTTTCGTTAAATAGCAAATTTCAAATTAAATGGGTTAAAAATGGAATATTTTAGATAGAAAATATATTGGAATAGGGTTTGAGATTGAATAAGAAAATTTATTTATAAATATAATAATATTAAATTATTTTTAAAATTGAGAATAGTTTAAAAAGTTTAAAATTTAACGTTTACACTTGTTTAACTACTGAGCCTTTCAAAATTAATAATTTCAATGTTAACGTTAAAATCTTTAACCTAGCTGATTTAAATGCATTATTTAATTATATTTAAAACAGAACCGAGGTTCATAACCTTTAAATAAGCAGCAGAATGCTTTAAAACTGCAATAAGTGCAACTTTTAGTGCTAGAAGCATTATTTACTACATTTACAACTAATAATTTAATTGGTAAAACATTATATTCATAAATACTCCGCAGCAAAGATTTCAGCAACTTTGCGATACCCAGCATAATAGCGACGGCCCTGGTTACTAGCAATGATCTAAATCTGTATCACCCAATCAGCTTTTAGAACGCCTAGGGGCATTTCACTCTCCTCGTAAAAAACCCGACAGTTGGCCAATTTACAAATGTTATTCAATAACAAATTATTGAGCCTAGACTACGTAGGATTACAGAGGGTCCCGGGATAGTGTTATTAATTTAATAAAATGGTAAATGATGCGGATTTGTATTTTATTTTTTGATTTTCAAATTTATTTAAATAAAGTAAAGACCCCCTGAGTATGTGGGTTTATTATTTATTTCCTAATTTCTTAAAATGAAATAAAATAGCCCCTGGCATGTGGGCTGATGTCATAGTTTTTTTTATTAATTTAAACAAATCAGTTTTCCCCCGGGTGCAAGGGTTAGAAGCTTCTGGTTTTATTTATTTTTAAACAGTTTACCGGGTATCAGGGTTTATAGGTTGTATTTTTATTTATTTAATTCAATGAATTTATCACTGTAATCATTTCATTTTAAAGGATCTGTGTTTGAGAAATTTAAAAAATCGCGCCGAACTCGGCGAACCTGCACCAGAAATGGCGGCTTCCGGTTAGCTTACCACACTATCCGTGGCATAGAGATATTACAGATCAGAGTAGGCGTGCCATAGGCCGCTTGTATGTAAGTGGGAATGTCCGCTCGCTAGAAAGAGAGAGACGATGCATGTGGCATTGCTGTCTTTGTCTACTGGGGCATGCGCAATGACATTCTCGCAGCCTTTAATACATATATACACTTATACAATCAAGTAACGCATGCGCAGTACGCAGTGAAAGAGAGAGGTAGAAATTCCAATTTGATCCTCTCTCTTTTCATTCAGTGGACGCTTTCACTTACAGGCATGCCTACTCTATCTGTAATATCTCTATGGTACCTGGACCTTCTTTACCACTGTGCGTTCACTCTAATGGGGGAACATGAGACTGATTATAGTTATTTATATTCTCGCTTGGCGGCGCATGCTTTTCAAAATATGCAAAAATGGTTGCGGTCGTACAGGGTTCAGGGACTTGTTAACTCGGTGTGTCGTTGCACTTAGTAGCAAACCAGAATATTTGAGGATTTTTAGTATATATTTTATATTAAAGAAGAGTGAATATTACAAAAATGTTTGCTGCTGATAATGTTAATTATAACTTTAACTCTTTTTTGGTGATACATGTTTCGCGGTACAAATTTCAAGTGGTTCGAGGATATAATTTCGAACCTCGAAATGTGTTTCATAAAATGAAACTTGTAGTTTAATTTTAAGATAAATTTTTTCAGTAAGGGTCCCTCCATAAACTAAATTACCAATTTAAGGACGAGAGGAGGTCGCGACAAAAACTACATTTGGTAATGGGATATAGAGTAGGGAAAAATCTGGTAGAGGGGGGGGGGGTATGCAGTGACACACAGTAGAGTATATGTTTCAACAGTTTAGAAGGAGGGGAGGGGGGTTAAACACGCACCATCCTCTCTCTGGCTACGGATTTGGGTCCGTAGAAGCAACATTGCGAACTTTGATAACAATTGGTACATTTTCTGACCTAAAAGACAAAGTTTGCCAATTTTTGGAATGATGGCCCTGCAATAGTAAGAGTTCAAAGGAAGCTTCTAATGTGTCCCCTAAGGATTTACATTCTTCTTGAACCTTCTTCCCTATCCTTTACACACCTCCCACATACTTACTGGATTGTGGAAGGGGGACCTACAGTTTAAGGTGGGTTCCGAATCACCAAAATCAACAGCCCTAAGTACTTAGAAAACCTTTTTCTCTAGAGGTACCGGTCCCACAAATGTCCGGAGATGAACAACTCCCTTGCTAGGCCAGTGTTCATCGCGCGCTCCACCGAGGCTCTTCCAGGGTGCGAGGCACCGGCCCACTTAGTAGGGTTTAATGATAACATGATGAATTTAAGACCCACTTTCATTTTCCTCTTTTCCCTTTGCTTAACGAATGGGTCCATTTCTCCTGTTTCAAGAAACTTTCGTTTTTGTAGGTCCTTGCTTAAATGCAACCTGAATTAATTGATAATATATTGAGAAAATCCTACTATTTCGGGTTGAAATATCTAGTATTATTTCTGTGGTTCAGAATTTATTTGGTGTGGTTAAACGTTCAACTATTTGAGTGAAAATTGATTTATTTAATTTAAACAGTTTGGTTACAAATTTAAAGTTTTATGAACACTTGAATTTTCGGTGGCAAATTAAAATATTTTCTTACAAATGAAACTATTTTCCCTAAAATTTAACTATTTGAAATCAAATTGAACTTTTTTATAAAAATTAATTTTTTGTTAAAAAATCGAATTTTGAAGATAAAAATTCCTCTTTTTGGTAATGGCGTCTTTTTATTGAAAATTCATCTTTTTAGTTAAAATATTTTGCAAAATTTTGTTTTTATAAATTTACTTATTTAGTTAAAAATTCATCTATTTTGTTACCAATGATTTCTTTCATTTAATTCAAACATTTGGTTGAGAAATGTAATATTCTCTTATTTTTAGTGTTAAAGCTTACAGTTGTTCAGTGTTTAATTTTGAGATTGATTTTTAATAAATAAGTTGCAAACCTTTTTCTCTTTTTACGAAGGAAGAGAAACCCGGAGACCTATTACCTCTACCCTTTCCATAACTTTTTGTAATTGCTTCTCTATATCTTAAATTAATACTTCGAATAGCATCGGTCTTAATGGGCAGTCTTAACGCAGTCCCCTACTTTTGCATCATAAATAACCATTATCCTGTCTATCAGACTGAGGCGCCCTAACGATAGGATGGCAACGCACGCGACCGAATGGATAATGCTTAAACAAAAATAAAAACAATAAAAAGCTAACCAAAAAATTAGCACTAGAACGTTTAGACTCTCGGAAGTAAGCAAGATGAAAATAGAAGTTAGCTACTAAATGTTGCAATAAATAAATGTTGCTCGTTGTGCTCCTATATTTACGAAAACCGTCCTGCGTTTTCGAAATAATTCCTTTACTATCTACTATTCCATCTTTTCTCGCCATTTTTCTTTTTTCAACTTCTGAATTTGGCTCTCTATTTCTTCATGGCTTAAATCCTCGCCACCTTTCTCATGTTTTTCCCTCATACACCCTGACACTTTTTTCTCATCCGAACCATGTCCTAACTTTTTAAAGTACTTGTTCCAAATGTCTTCCCCTATTTTCTTGTTTATTACTTCTCTATTTTTCATGAACTTATTTATATATTTCCATACATTTACCTCTGATTTCATGTCCCTTATTTCTTCTAAAAGCTCTCTTTATTTGTTTTTCTCTTTGCTCTTGCATACTTCCATGAACCGTTTCTTACGCTGCTCATACTAATCGAAACCAACTTTTCCTCTTTTCGATTTCTTGCATAAGATTTTAAAGCTGCAAAATTTCCTTTATCTGCACGTCGAATCCGTTTCATTATTCTTATACCCCTGCTTTATGAAATTCAACTCCTGCCAGATTTTCCTTGAACTTCTCTTTTAATTCTTGTGTCCATATAATCTGTTTAAATTTCCACTCATGCGCCTCTCCCTTTGCTCTATTTGTCAGTCCTTCCAGATCTATATAAATGGGCTTCATGGTCTAATTCCACCCATATTGCCATATTTTTCACTTTTTCCCAGCCTTTATAAATAGTAATGACATAATGTATTACCGAAGTCGCTCTTCCTCTGACCAACGTATATTCTTCCATTCATCCCTCGTCGTAGTATCATTTGGTCAATCCCAACCTCTTTCTTCTATCCATTTTTTTAGATCATCCCCTTCTCTGTCCCATACTGCATATTTCGATTTTTGATACTTCTCCTCTCTTCTTTACAAACTTGCTTCCCTAAGAACTCTCTTTCTCAATTGTGTTCGTCACCGCTGTGATTATTCCCCCTCCTCTCTTCCTGTGTTACCTCTCTTTTTCAGCCTCTGCAGTCTCCACCTATAGTTACTTAGGAGTTTTCGTTCAATTTTTTACCACTCTTTTTCTTTCACCAACGTCTCTGTTGAAACCACGACATCAAGTGCTTCGATGGAACTCAAAAACTTCTTCTCTTTCTTTATGATTTCTGTCACTTTCCAAAAAAAAAAAGCTTTCATCGTGTCTTCTATAGTCTTCTCTTCCCTGTGTTTAGGGCCTTTACTCTCTACTTCGAAAACTCTCTTCATCTACCGAGCCTTCTTTCCAGTTACTCCTAAATAACCATTTTCCCTTCATTCTCATCTTCCAATACGCCACCTTAACCTTCTTCCTTCCTGACTTTCTTCTTAGCTTTCTCTAAATCTCCCTCTCTTTCCTAGTTAAATCATGATTCATAATTATTTCCGACCTCTTTAATCCTACTTTATTCTTTAATATTGTTTGCTTATAATCCCACTGCCCAACTCTGCTACATCTACATCCTTACCTGCCAACCCTACTATAATTACCCGGTTCGGCTTACTCTTCACTCCTACCATTTTCTTAAACAATTTCTCCAAGTCCCTCTTTTCTTCCCCACTTCTTACTTATTTCTGATAATTTCTCCCGAAGTATTTCATCTATCCTTATTACAGTCCCCACCGCTCCTATTATGCAACCTCTGCTTCATTTCTTCCAACCAATTCTGCAAAACTATTAACTATTAACTATTCTTAACTATTTTCTAACTATTAACTATTAACTATTTTAGTTAACTATTCTCCATTTCCCTTTCTTCCTCATATCTTCTAAAGATCGATCCAATTTCACCATCCTACCCTGAACTTACTTAAGCTATTTTCCCCACTTTTCATCCCTATTTTTCATTTTCTTTCGAAGCTGCAATATTTTGTCATTTTCTGCTAGAGTTGTCGCCCTAATCAACTTTCTTTGGATCCTTCCCTCCTTGACTATCGCACTTGCATCAACAAATGTTTCAACATCCCATCGCTAAACTGTTCCCCTGTTCAGAATCTTTTCTTTGAAATTTTCCTGAGCTCTTCTCCCCACTCCTCTTTTCCTGTATCTGCTGGTTTTGCATTAACATTCAAAAGGCCTTTTTCATTTTCTGCAATTATTTCTCTTATCTCCACTTAGTTCCACTGCATACCTCTGTTCCGAGAGAACCTTCTATCCTTCACCTCTTCTCTCCTATTTTTACCTCTTCTAATATTAACTCTTCTTTTTTTATTATTGTTTCTTCTAAGTCAGAGATACTAAATAAACTAATAAAATAATCCTACACCTCCTTATCTTATCCTTCTTAACTTTGGGTACCACTACCCCCATTTCGATAACTCTGATCACATCTTTCCTCTCCTTACTACATTAAAAATTATCCATGTCCACTCATTAAGTTTATTACCCCATACTTCCTGATTTCTTTTGGAATTATTCCTAATACTTAGACGTTTTCTTTAATCGTTATGTCCACTTCCTCCTATCTCTCCATGCAATCTTTTCCTTATTTCCTAATTTTTCTACCTATCCCTTCTAGACAGTAGGTGACATATTGTTTCCATTCTTGCATCCCGATATATATTAAACTAAGTTTAATTTATGATATTTCTTTGCAGCCTTCCTTTGACACAACTTTGAGCTAACATTCGTAATTAGTTGTTTAAAAATGTCCTTTTTTCTATTAAAGATTAAATGAACAAATACCAGTTCAAAAGCTAATAAATTATATTGTAGTTTTAAACTGATTTACAAACTCAACATGTTGATTGAATAAACTGATAAGATAGCGAACAGCCTATAATTATAGCAGTGGAAATTTTCCAAGTGTGTCAGTCATTTCTTATGAAATCTAATAAGAAAAAATGAAGATGCTAATTAGTACATTCCTTCTTACCTTTACGGTTTTCTTGAATTTCAGTGGTAAGTGATTTGGAAAATAATTGAGATCCCTCCCTTTCCCTTTATTACATCTATTTATTTTATGTTTACAGAATCAGGTGCCTTAGTAGAGCTACCTGAAGAGCTACGCTCTCGTATAACTCGCACAAGTCATGAGAGATCCACTTGGAGTTTTTATTATTGTGGCGCAAAAGTCGGGGTCTGGTTAGATCATCATGGAAAAGTTAAAGCAGTTGGTTTAGAGTTGGGAAATATAATACCAGATTCTAGCATTCGCTTGAGATACCAATTTCGTAGTTTTGTAGAATATCAATTAGATACCTTTTTTTTGGTGCACGCATTAGCTAATGGATACATTGCAGGAATTGAAAATTCACCATGGAATGATTACCCAAGTACGTATTGTGGAAGTTATCTGTAGATTTTAAACTCTTAAAAAATTCCAAATTAATAAATTCGCAGATGTTCGTAGTTTAGTTTTGAGAATGAGTTTTAATCTTTTTATAAACCGCAAATCTTTGTTCCAAGAAGGCCATTCCGGCGATCCACGACTCGACCTCATTATATATGAAGTTGTAAAATTAAAGTTTATTAATTAATATAGGAGATAATATTCCTGATAAAATATATAAAGAACAAAGTTTCTAAGTTTGCTAATAAAATTTTAAAAAACGAGTCAAGTCTAAAGTTGTACATTGAGCCTATGCTCGGCTCTCTCGTTATGGAGAATCGCTGCAGTTGAAGAAGTGGTCGGAGAGCGTCGTATATGACCAACGTGCGTGCGCTTTCCCACCACATTCACCATGCAGCGGTTCTCAACGACTAGGGAGCCGAGCCTTTCGACTCGACTCGTCCACTCTCTGATAATGAAAATATTATAAAATTCCCTAAGGGCTTCTTAAATTTAAATTCGTTTTAGAGGAAATGAGAATCTAAACTAAGTAGTAAGAAAGACGATCGAAAACTTTCAATGCGAAACTCAAACCGACAAGTGTTGTATTTTATTGTCGAGAAACTCGGCAGTAAAATAAGTAGGACAATTCAGCGGAATAAATAATTTGGGGACAGCTAAAATTTCTTGCAGAGGAACCATGGAAGATCCTGTACATGCAGCTGTAGATGAACCTGCAAACGAAGTCCTATACAGTGAGGTCGATCCTCAAGAGAATTTACGTTTAATAGGAACCTGTACAGGAACCTATACTGGATAATTGAAATGTTCCTTTGTGGGTGCACATTCCTTTGTAGGATTATTTACAGTTTACTTCGACAAATTTATGCACAGGAACCATAAAGACTACCTGTACAGACATATTTCGGGTTCCAATCTTGTTTTGTTTTGTACACGATTGGAACCCAAGATATCTCTTTTTATCAAAATGAATCATCGTGAAAGCTTGAAATCTATTATTACCTGTATGGGTTCGCGTACAGGAACTTTTTCAATATTTCCAGCTGTGTGTAAACGTTACAGGTATTCTAGGATAAAAGGTAATCCCCTACATGTAAATTCAGCGCACTGTTGGCCTTCTATCCTTTTGCTTACTCCAAAAATCTTGTCCATGCTATGAATTAATTAACATCTCGTTTAGAAGAGAACATCTTACTTATGAAAGATAAATGGCATATATCAACTTCTTCAACCGAAATGTCCAGAATTGGTTCCGCGCTATTTATAATTTCAAAAGGTACTGAGAGTTCTAACATTTCCCCTTTATATTCCGCTATTTCAGTAACATTACTTTATGAAAATAGGTTTTCCCAAGTAAGAAAAATATTAGATGGGTCACAGTGCGCTGGTGGTGATCGACTACCAATGTCGCCACTAAGAGCCATCTGTGCGTCAGGTCTCGTTCTGGTTGATCAGTGCTTAGTTTTGAGATTGATTCTTAATCTCTTTGTAAATTGCACATTTTTTTTTTGAAGAAGGTACTTCCCAGGGAAAAACGACACCTTCTTAAACTTGTTTCAGGACAAAGTCGTACGTACCATCATACCCCTTACTCTGGTGACAGCTGGCAGATTCCAACACCAGCGCCCCTAATTAATTGGGAACTGACTGTTGTCTGCAAAGGGAGTTGTGTTTGCGTACGATCTCGTCCTGAAGCAGCTGCGAGGAAGCGTCGTGGACTGCCCAACCGCTGGGCTTCAATGTCCTCTATGCAATCTCAGACATGCTTTGATTTTGAAAGAGGAGTAAAATTCTTTTTGATTTTTAATCCATTTGTAAAGCGCACATAATTTTTTCTCTGCACGAAGGAGGTCGACTCCGTGGAGCAACTACGACCATCACTTATCAAGGCAGAATAATTGATGTTTGGAAAGACCATACTGGAAAAGCGTACACAATGCGCCTCCAAAATATAAACATAGTTCCATCTGGCACTGAGTGCCTGGAATACGCTGTTCGAACTACTAGGGCTCAAGAAGGTGACATACATTTCGTGGTATACTCATTATATAGCGGATATATTGTGGGAGTTTTGCTTATATAAGGATGACACAATTCCTAACGACATATAATATTTTTCTTATGTATATTCCTGAATAAAAATATAACCAAGCAAAAATTTAACGTACGTATAATATGATTTTAAACTGTCTGACAGGCACAATAAATTTGCACTGGTGTCCTCAATTTTTCTTCTCCTACTATTCAATTTTTTTTATAAAAGGAGCTATTAAAAATGTGCTAGTTTAATTAAGAAAAAAGATAATTGTACAGGTGGTCGTATTTGAAAAACGGATAAAGTCAATTACTGGCGAAGCACAGTAGGGAAAAAATACTTTTCTGGAAAAATTGTTCTTAGAATTTAGTCGAAAATGCAACTATTTTGTCATAAGATGGACTGAATTCTAAAAATGAATTTTCTTGGTTGAAGATTCATAATTTTAGTTAAAAACTCATCTATTTGGTTGCAAGTTCAAATATTTAGTTAAAAATTAAAGGCATTTAATTGCAGAAAGGATTTTAATTGATTTTAATTGCGTAAACTGCAAATTGCCGAATGCTAGTTTAGATCAAAGATTCTTGCTAATTTACAGTACAAATATCGAACCAATCTGCAATGATCAGGTAGGAAACCCTTGACTTAAAACAATTTCACCTGCTACTAATACTGCTGCCTCTCAGTCTTTTTTTAAGGAATTTAAAACCAAGCAGCATAGGCGGATTTCTAAGATTAACAAGATGGTTCAGGAAATAATTTCTGAAATTTCAGACGATTCTCGCGAAATCAATTTGCTTGAAAGTTCAGCATTTACTCATTGCGGACGATATCTTTAAGGTCAGGACAGAGACAAGCTCGCTGAAATGGAAGATCGCCTCATTTGAATGTTCCCTCAACTATGAAGAAGAACCTGTGCTTTAAATTACGCTTGAGATCCACGGGTTATTTATCAAGCCGAATGATGATTATCCATCGGTTCTGGAATTGGTTTCCAAGGCCCTTATTGCTACCTGTGCAAAAGATAACCTTATGAATGTTTATCGCATTCGCAAATCCCCCAAATCTAACCGAATGATTAGATGTATCATCGTTGCGAAGTTCAGCAGACAGTTGCTAAAGAAGAACGTAATCGAGCAGAGAAAAAAAAATACATGATGTCTCTACGACTAATCTTGATGGCCAGATAATAATAAGAGTCATAATAATGATAATGATAAGATAATGGTAATGGTAAGAGTCTCATTTTCATTCGTGATGCTTTGACGCCTTTTAATAGAAGGATCTACCCTTCTTTATTGGATTTAAGGAGACAAAACAAGATTATGTATATTTGTATAGCAGGAGAGAAGAGCTTTTTTGAGCTTTTTTGGGCTATCTGCGAAATAGTTACAAACACAATAAAGTGATGTTATTATTGTTTGCCTATTTGATGTAGGCTGGTATTCATCTTATGCTAAACAATAACTAATGTATTCTGAAATTAAAAAAATTAGCCTTCTTTCCAGGCTGCCGAGGATTTTCAGCTTAACTAAAGAAATCTTTAGAGAATTGCAGTTTTCTATTCACCCCTGGCAACTTTATAATTAACGGAAGTGACCATTTTCTTTTCAGCATATTTTGATGAAATGCTAAAATAAAGCACTTTATGCAATTCTTGGCACCCCCTGGCAAGAATTGGATTGTATTTTCTTGGAATGATTTCTATTCCTGGCAATCAGAAAAAGTATGGTATAGAGAAACTGATATGTGTTATTCGTTGTCATTATTATATTTTTTGAGTTTTCTTATAATTATACTTTCATATACACACAGTTTGGAGCCACTAGTAACACAATTTGGAGCGACTAGTTACACCATTTGCAGTAACCAGCCACACAATTTGGAGCGATCAGTCACATAATTTGTAGCGACCAGCTGCGCCATTTGAAGTGATCATTTATACCATTTTGAGTGACCAGTCACACCATTTGGCGCGAGAAGCCACTCCAAGCCATACAGTCATGCTCGACTCCAACTAAATGTAGCGCTCCACTGCAAAGTGATACGTTTACTTCTAGTTTGAAGGTGAAGTGATAATTCACACCCTTGCATTCGGATCTGACTCCAAGAAATTTAGCATTTGACCGAGCGCGAAAGGATCGTTTGATGCTTCAATCTGTTACATCCTGCAACTTATTTATTTTTTTTGTAAAACTAAAATTAGGCGCAAACCTACCTTATCCCGCGCGGAATA
>JAAAKG020144974.1:0-10991 GCA_010014905.2 Druon quercuslanigerum
TAATTTGATTTTGAATCGCGCGCGTAAAAGTTTGACCAATGGGAGAATTTCTCCAGTGGTAAGTCAAAATGATGCGCTAGGGGAGAGTGCGGCAAAATGTTAAATTTTCGAAAAAAAATTTTTTTTGTGAAGTTTCCATGTAAAATGCATGTTCTGTCGTTTTTCCCAAACTTCAATTTTTTTAAGATTTAGCCCCACGGTGCAGTAAAATGTTAAATGGTTGGGGCTAAATGTTAAAACGTGTTTCTAACCTACTAAAACTACTTTTGGAGTCGTGCTTGGTAATAGATAAGTTGAAGGATATCGAAACGATAAATTTAGTGTAATAAACAGTTGGTCTTATTTTTTCGTGGCCTGCCTCGTTTCGCGGAGCAATTATTAAAAATGGATCCTAAAGACAGTACGCAGAACACGCAAACTAACCGAAACACACCAAAAAAGTAGAAAGAAGAAAAAAAGTGAAAAATTTAACCTCATCATTTTTTTAACATTTAGCCCCACGTATGTTTTTGGCTTCAAAAACAATCGCACAAAAAATGACTACAAATATACAGAAAACAGTTTTAGGTTCTGTTCAGCGTACCCAAATTAGCGAAGATACTAACTTTGATCAGAATAAGCCCAAAAAAGTCCTCAAAAGTTCAAACATTTGGCAGTGTAAAAATTTACGGCGCCATGGTCAAACACAATGCACGCTATGTACACGTCCAAGTTGAAAAAAATTTCACATAACCACGGACGTTCCTCCGGATACCGAGAGTCCTTTGTAGTCAAAATTTCAGCACTACAAGTGTTAGCGCTCGGAAGATAATGGAGATTGAAGGTCCGTAGTGAGGCCAGGGAAAGCGGGGCAGTACCCCGGGGCCCCCAACTGTGAAGGGCCTCCAAACATTTTCTTGGAAAGTGTGATGAGCAAGAAAAAGGTCGCGTGTCACTTTTCAACAAAAAAAACTAAATATTATGTAGGTTACCCAGATAACAATTTGTCCGCACGGTGCGTGCATGCTGGAGGCACGCATGCCGATTATCCGCATGCGGTAATTTCTCTGTGATTCATAGACAAAGGTATAACTTCGGCAGTTGTAGGTTACGAGGTATTTTATTTTTCATGATGACTAGTCGTTTACTTGTAATTCATGATTGTGACTTAATATTTTTGACTGTCTGTGAAAGAAAAACACTTGTTATACTCTACGAATGTGAAATTAACGTTAAGTAAAGTTTAAGAAAGAATAAATATTTATTAAAATTATATGCATTGACTACGTGTTATTTTCCAAAATGTTTTTTGTAGAAGGCAATTTCAAAATTTTTGATCGCAAATTGACTCTTTAAAAACGTTGTTTACGTATATGAAAAGGAGTCATTGATTTTTATATGAAAAATGAATCTGCCAAAACATATTTGGCCCTGCACTCACCCCTACAAAAATGAAAGAAAATTAATGTATCTACCTGAGTAAGAGTCCTTTTTGTACCAGTCAGTAATGATAGTTCCATCAATAGTTTTTATAACTTTCACATTCAAAAATGGTTAAGAATTATTAATTAAATACATTTGGTTCAAAATATATTTTGTTGCCCGAAGATTATTCATTGATTGAATTTTTTTAAATTCATCTTTTTTTGGTGTACAATTAAATTAATTTGGTGGTAAATTCACATTTTTCAGTTGAAAATTTAACCACTTACAATTAGTTGAAAGTGGAACTACATTGTTAAAAATAATTGATTTAAAATATATTTTTAAAAATAAAAATTCACCTCTTCCATTTGTGGTAGAAAATTGATATTTTTAATTATAAATTTAATTTAAATTATTAAATATTCCTTTTTTATTAACTTTTTAAAACTAAAACTCGTTCTTTATTTTTCGAGTAATAATAAGAGAAGTGTTTTTGACACCCTTCAAAAATGATTAAAATGCTGAAAAATTGAAAAATGTTTGTTTCAAAATCTTCTAAATTCTTTTCAGAATTTTTAGAAAATCATTTAAAAAGTTTCGAAATCTTTTTCGCTTTTTTAAATATTTATCTTCCGAAATAAAAAATCATTTGAAAGCTTCCCAGGCAACTTAAGACAATTTTTTATTCTTTTGAAACCCTTTCCAACTTGAAAAAAAAGTTTTATTTTAAATAATGTTAAAAAATCTACAATTCATTTCAAAATGTTGTATTCTTCTCGAGATTGAAATTATGTTTGAATATTTTTAAAATTTCTCAAACTTCGAGATAGCTTTCGAAATAATTCTTGATTTTTCCTATGAAATGTTTAATTCCTATAAAATACAAAATAGTGTTCTTAAAGTTAAAAAAAATATAGGATGGTGGTATGTAAAATGCAAAGAAAATAATTTTATCTAAATATTAAAAAATTAATTACAATTAAAATCTTCTCTTTTATAAATAATATTGAGGAACTTTCGGATATAAATTCTTAATCTTCAAGGCCAGATAGATATACATATAATAAAATCATTTTTAAAAGTTCAGATCAACCTGAAAACAGCTACTGAAAGTCATATTCATGTCACTGAAATTGCAGTACGAAATTATTGACGCTAAACTTCAAACCGCTCGATATTTGAGCGAATGAGAGTGTGTCTTTGGATTTCTAGAAGAATATCATTTGCTGAAATATTTAGTGATATGACGTTTTGCGCCAAAGATTGACCCCCAGGTTTCTCTGTTAATTTAGAAAAATTGAAATCCAGTTTATTTATACGTTTTTTTCTTTCATAATTAGGTGTACATGCGTCGAATAATCTCCATAAAAACTGGAAACCAGAATATATACCACCTTCAATTATATCACCGGCTCCAGCTAAATATAAAGGACAAGATCGTTTTTATTTACCGCAAGCGAATCATTATTGGCCTCCTTCATCTAAAAAACAAACCGGAAGTAAACTTCCACTGCCTCCAGGAAAACACCACCACTACACCAAGTACCACGGGGCCGTACCACCAAACCCTGACCTAAGAGGCCATCATGTATACAAAAAAAACAAAAAGCTGCCAAAACCATTTCCAGTAGTTCCACATCCACTTCCACTACCACCTCCAAACACAAAAGGAAAATGAAGAGTTAAGATGCAATTTAGAAAATAGATCAACTAAAATTAAATTGTTTAATTTCCTTCCTGTTGTAAGCATGTAAACTGCAGTAAAATTGCATCTAATAAAATGTTTTAAAAAATATATTGTTAACAAGTTATTCAGTTTTCAAAATATACATTCTAAAGGTATAAAATTTGGAATGATGTTTTGATAGTAGTTTATTTTTGAAGACTTGCAAGTGAAAATCATTCAATTATAACGATTTTCACACAGAAAAAACTGAGAGTAAAATGTGTTGCAGGTAATTATTAATTTGGGGTAAAGTCAGATAGGGTAAGGGTTATGTCGTTCAGAGTAATTGATAAGGAGGTAAATTATACCTGAAATTACCCTGGTGGAGGGTAATCTACAGGCGAAGTGGCAGGTGCTAACTTTATATATCAAGAGGCGGCTATAAATATTGAATTATGACACGCCTAAAAAGTGCCTAAAAAGTACTCCAGAAAGATGATACAGCACAATAACTATTACATTTCTGGCCTAATTGTTCCTTCAGGACACTTTTTTCTTCAAAATAATTTTTACAGCAGACACAGTATTTAAAAGTCGCCATGGTCAATAAAGTTACCAGGTGCGTTGAGAAAATAACAACGTAAAGTTTCGGCTTGGGAATGTCTGATGGTGATTGTCACAGCAGAAACTTTTCGGTAAATCACTCAAATAAATTATTTTCCTTTTAACTAGAGGAATATTTGCATGTCAACGGTTAATTAGAAATTCTGGAATAATGGCCAGGTACATATTTGTTGAATGTGCGGGATCGGTACTTGCACTATTCACGATTTGCTTCAACAAGAAACTGAGCCGACTTTACCGAACTTTACCGACTGAGCGCAGCAGCAGAACTGACACCTGTCCTTACCTATGGACGCCTCCATAGAAAAGGACATCTCAGTTTTCCTTTTCTTTCTATTTCCTGTTTCACTTCTGATGGCCAATTTATGATTTTTGACAATATTTATATTGTTTACGTTATTTACTCATATAACTATGTTTATAAATAAAAAAATATTATGAAATTGTACGATTGGAATATGAAAATGTTGCATTGTGAGCAACCACAATGTCAATTTACTGCCAATTTATAAAAAATAGATTTCTAATTATTTTTAGGTCATGTTAACCTGTCAGTCATCAGCCTCAACCTAAAGATATACCACGATTACTACTGCTTATTTCAGAGATTACCGCGTTCATACATCAATAAATAATTAAAATTTGAGGTTATGCTTACTTCCAATCGTACTCGTAATTTCTCAAACAATTTATCAATTAATTATATTGCCAATACGTGAAAATAATCGGCATTTAGTTAATCGCTAACTAAATTTCAATGCAAATTTTTCGAACATTAGTGCAGTTTCCTACAGTGCATTGCACTAACAAGGGCGCTAGTGAAATCGCATCCTGAACCCCTGCAGTGGGACGACGATGTTGTTTTACAGTCAAAAATCGAACGAACCTCTCTTTCTATGTCCACACATTAGAGAAAGAGGTCCGTTCGATTTTCGACATGGTATGGGAGTCCCACTACTCACCAGTTCTCCAGTGTATCATCCATGATAACCATCCTGGGGTGAGATTATGATGCCCTGCTCCAATTTAATGGATCAAATCTTTATTTTTATCGCATGAATTTAGGCACAGATGTTTGATCGTTTTGAAACGATCGATTCATATTTCGATTTCTTCGATTTCATCGACAAAATCAAAAGATGAGTCAGCCATTTTAATCTTGATTCTCTGGAACAGTTACTCAAATCCTATTGTAGACTCTCCTTGAAGGCTATTTTAAGATGTTCCCACAATAGGACTTGATAAGTCAACGCAGCATCGACGCAAAAAAGATTCAAATATTTTAGAATTCGCTGGATTTTATTTAAAAAAGTGTAATTTGGAAGTTCGTGACCCTTTAAAACTTTAGTGTTCCGATCCTTGCTCGTGATGTTTAAAATTGCCAGTAAGAATTCAAGAGGTCTTTTACAAATGTAATTTGTGCGTATTAACAGACTACATAAATCATTTTTAATTTATTGCCTCTCAAAAGAAGGGAAAATTACTTTTAAAAGCTCACATAGTTTTTTTAGTATTTTCATTATTCAAACTCAACCCGCATTAGCCATGATTACTAATAATAATACAGTACAATACTATAATTAAGAATAATATCGCTTGATTAACATGTGTATCAGTATAAAAGAAATTTTATTGAATAAAAATTAATAAGTTTTACAAATATAATGCTCTAATTATGAAATTGCATACCTTTAAAATCCAATAGATATCTCTCACGTATCACATTCTATGATAAAAGAGATTTAATTTAATCATAATGCAAATATTTTATCCTGCGCAGTAAATTATGAAAAATAGCACTTTGTGATTACATTTTTTTAATAGGTCCATCGCAAATGAATGGTCGGGGAATATAAGAGGCTAACCCAAAAAATTGTCCAAATTTACTTTTTTTACTTTTTTGGTGTACTATCTGTCCTACATGTCGTGTTTCTTAAAACTTTGAAATAAACTGGTATCCGCTATCTGCCGGCATTAAAAGTCGATATGAACACTGGAAACACGTTCTTGTGCTTATGTTACATTGAAAAAAACATAATCCGAAACTACATATAAGAGCCAGTTGTATATTAACAAGTCACAATTCCCTCATAACTCCCTCATTATAACTCGTTCTTTTTGTTCTCCTTGCCTGTGATTTTTTTTCGGTTGGTGCCTTGACTATGGAATAGAAACAATTGTCGAGAATATGAAGTTCCAGGATAGGCGGCACTGCTCATTTTCAATAATTCGCTTGATCTCCCTAGGAGAGTTTGGTGGAGTGGTATTACGGCCAATGCCGTAAGAGTGAAAGAGATGGTACGAAAGCACTGTTAGACAATTAGATATTATGTGTCCTAGATGCTCGCGGTGTACACAGCACACTCTGCAGCTGTCATCGGGACTGTCTTGGCTCAAAATGTGGCGACGGTATCTCCGGATGATTTGAGGAAAACAAATGCTAGCTCAAACGACATCGACTGATCCTTCACTTTTCTGTAGAAGATACCGTGTATCCTCTTGTAGTGGAGCCTCCCTCGCTGATTTGTACAGAAATGCTCCTTTTCCCACAAGTAAATAAAAGTACCGAAATTTGCTAAATTAAAAAGGATTACGATTTTTCTATTTCTTGGTTGCGTTGGTTGTTTGGTTCTGAAACCAAGTTTCGTTCAATAATATGACATTATAGTCATGCAAAATTCTTTCGAAGTGATTCTTCTTGTTTACAATACCACGAAAATTCCATTGAACAATCCATAATTTCTTCAGGTTATCCATCCAATCTGGAAGAGGAAGATATCGTATTATGAACGGCAAGGAATCTAGAAGACATCAACAGTTTATAAATTATTTGGTAACTGGAGTTTGGATATTTGTATTATTTGGGGAACTAATTATTTATTTGAGGCTGATGTTTTTAAAGAGAGAAAGGATTGGGGAGAAACTTAGAAGCAAAAAAATTAGTGAAGAGGTCATATTTGAAAGATTTTCAGTACTGATGGTTGTTGGAAGAGAAGTAGGAGATCAAGAAGACGAACTAAGAGGACAATCTGTTAAACAAACCCCGCTGCGAAAAGCGCTCTTATCCCACGCGTACAGATGGGAGAAAGATCGCAGTTGAGTACAATTGCGATTTTTTGGAAATGAGGAGGTTGAGAAAGAAGGAAAGGAAGAATGACTCAAGGGCAAATAGTGTTTTATTTTTGTGTATTATGCGATTGTTGTGATGTTAACGGCGGTTTGAGTTTGTGAGGATGAGATCAGAGTTTATATTTCTATGACCTGAGGTAGGGAAATCAGGGAAGTTGAAGTGTTGACTTGAGAAGCCTTGGGATAATATTGTTGAGATGTACCTGAGTGCTTAAGATTTGCAATGTCAGCAGGAAAATCGCGCTCTGTGTTATGTAGGAAAACTACGGATTTAATAGCAATTTTACGATAAGTTGCAATTTTCCTGATATCTTTTTCAATGCGAAATTTGGGGTATTCCTTATCTCTAACCTAGTCGTGGCCATTGCAGTTTAGAGATTTATTGGGTTTAGATGCTTTGGGGCAAATTTGACCCTCTTCATAGGACTTTCACCACAATATAGGCATCGTGAGTTTTTACAAATATTTTTACATGGTTCTGCTAAAGCAACCATAGAAGATTTTTGGTTGAGAGACATGAGGGTCACTCGACAGAAGTGGAAGTAAAATTTAATGTCCTGGGGAAGCGTTTGACCACCCAATAATACCCATACGCGTTACTCTAAAGTTAGGAATGAAACCTTGAAGGTTACTGTTTATCTTTTCCAAACTATCTACAATTCTATTGGCTCTAGATCCGGATTTCTAAAGGATTTTCTATGAGAAGTACACTCAAAAGCTTTCCGGTAGTCAATCTAGGCTATTGACAGGTCGCGCTGATAGGCTGCTGCGTCTTTGCAGACGCACTTGTCAATCGGCCGACTTTTTTTTCGAGCCGCGTTGTTGGTCCATTCCTCTTCAAACAGTCCCAATTATACTAAAAACCCTGTTGTTTAGGGCAGCTGTGAAGATCTTTTATAGCATTTTCCAACAAGTTATTGGATTGTAATTCTCTGGGTTGGACAATTCGCCTTTTCCGGTATGATTATAGTGTGCACAAATACCAGCTACTGCTGATTGGACGTTCTCGACTTTAAGTTTGAGGTGAATAGGCGGGCTATATGTTGGCGTATCGAAGTAAACTTATTACACCTGAAGTTTTTGATACAATCTACTCCTGCAGCCAAGAAGTTCTTCGTTGACGAAAGAGCTTTCTTTAGCTTTTCGGCAATGATTGATGGTCAATCCTCTCTAGATAGTATAAGGCTTTTGCAAATCTTTTGAAAATGAATGATATTCTCAGTGTACTTGACGTTACGGTGCATTTTGTCCACAATCTCTTCAACTGTATGTGTAAGATATCGTGTTTTCCCAAGGCATGGAGGGACTTATTATATTATTTATACCATTCAAGAGGTTTTCCCACAGACGGCTTGGTCTCCTTGCCGAACACAATGACTGCATGCTTGTTTTCCAGCTCGGACTTAGAAGAGGTAGATCCTTTATGTACTCGTGGCTTCCTCGGTCAAAGATGTAACAAAAATCTACATGCGCGTCTGGTGATTGTACGTCTGGTCAAAATCTTTAGTTGAGGACAAACGTCGAATTAAAAATGAATAATGTAGTACTTTCTACTTTCGAAATAAGTTTTTAATATCACACAGTAACCCAGACTTTGTCAATTGATGCGTTCTGTTAGATGGGAGTTCATATGGTCTCATTTTCACATTCCCGGACCTCCTTTAGGTACGAAATTGTTGATTGAAAAAATGTTATTTTTGGATTTTCCATTACTTTTTATGCTGTAAAAATTTGAATTTTTGATTTTTTAAGACAACTCAACAAGTTGTCAATGATAATCTTGTAGAGCATTCAAAAACAAATATTTTTTTCTCTTGGCTTTTTTCACATCGTGAGTTACTTGCTCTGGTAATTTTTGGTTTTGTGAAAAGAAGTCATGAGGATAAATTGTTCGTATTTTTGAATACTATGAACATCCTTACAGAGAATTTTTTAATTTTGAAAAAATGTGGTTTCAGAAATATTTCAAATGCGCTAACTTTTTGAATTTTTATCCAAAATGGCTGTCTAACGAACTTAACCTTTATTTTAGGACAATAAAAGAGAGTAGCAACGGCCAATCTAATAGATTATTTTTTTCGAAAGTTATTGAGGAAATAGGTAGACATACATTTTCCTACAATAATAAACATTTTGTCTTAAAAATTTGGGATATAATAGCGAACATGCGAACGGACGTCGCCAGACTCTTTTTTTGGGTTAATTCGAAAAAATTTAATTTTTCTAAATTTGAGAAGAACTCAGAAAAATTTATAATCGGAATTCTGATTAATACGCGAATTTTTCTCCATCGAAAGTTTCACCAAAGATTAGAAAAAAAGCAAAATCTGTTCTTTTTCATCGAATAGGTATAATTTAAAAAGAATTATGTTAACACTAGAAGGACCGGGAAAATCGCATACTTAGAAGGGCCACAGGGTCCAAAGTGACCCTAGCCACATTTTAACATTTTTACGCAATTTAATGTTTTTTTTTGTATCGAATCATTGGAAAAGTCATAGAAGGTTAGCACCCAAAAGAAAGTTTTAAGGGGGCAGCAGCGTTTTGAATCACGAGCTGTTTCGTAATTTTACGAAGCACGTAATTGCAAAAAAGTTCCACTACAACTTACGTAAAATTCCGAAAATGTTTTTTAACAATGTAGCTAACAAGCTGACAGACATCCCAGACTCTTTTTCTGAGGGTTAATTCAACAAAATTTAATTTTGATAAATTTGATGTGTGTTTGTGTATTTTGAGGTCATGTGTGTTATAATTCTTTAACATAATAGGAGAGTTTACCGCGCGTTAGGAGGCTTCATCGAACTAACATATGTCCCCGTGAAATTCGAACTCAATTTAAGCAAAGAAAAGTTTTTAAAATAAAATTAGAAAAAGGAGTGGAAAAAATATGAATCGTTAATCGTAGGTTAATGAAAAGTTGTCCTGCAAAGTTGAAGAGTATTATTGTAAAGGAAAGAGAAAGGTGTGTAAGAAAAGTAAGATTTGAAGATTAGTAAACAATCAACCTTATCTGCCGTTGGTCAAAATTTACCTTCCTATCAACTCTTTCGTTTTCTTCTTTAATAATACTTCCAAACTTTGCAGTTAATCTTTTCGTTGAGCTACAGTCAGCATCTCATATTTCGTGTAACTTATTTTTTATAATTTTGTTTTAAAAACTTTACTTTGCTCACTTTGAGTTCGATTTACGCAGCCGTGTATGTTGTGACGAATTCAATATTATTCAACCACGAAAAATTTAAATATTTTAAATACTGATATTAAATTATTTAATAATTCAATGTAAATTCTTGTCATAAAATGTCTAAGAAAAGTTTGGGTTCGTTTCCACTGTTGGACTGAAAAATCATTTCGTTGTTGAATATGAATATGGGTTAATTACCCAATGATGTCCATTGTTTGCTAAATCAACGTCCAATTAGGTAAAAAAATGGTGTAAATTGAAATAAAATTAGTTAAATTAATTCGACTAATTAATTCAATTAATCAATAATTTATTAAACAATATAAACCAGTAAAACTCTAACCGTTACAATCCAAAATTTCGATGATAATACTAATCCGAAAACTAACAATCTAAGTGGATTCTAAGTATGTAGATGAGACAATATTATTTTGGTCGCGAATCGAAAAATAGTCTAAGTTCGAGAAACTAATTATTTCGCCGAGACGAGTGACAGAGGTTCCGGGTCGGATGATGATCAAAATCTGATTCGAATTTTCAATCGAAGTGAGCTCCTGCGGTCCTCGCGCATCTTTCACGATTTTTCACGCAACTCTACTCCAGCTAATTAATTACCATAGGCCAATCAGTGTTCACATACGTTCACACGTGTTACCTAAAGATGACCTAAATTCATTTCTCCGAACATTTTAATGGGGGTCCCTGACTGGCGCCGTTTTTCTTTTCTTTTCTCTCGCTATCTCGTCGCCCTTTCTTAAACACTCTGGCACTCTACTTCGATCAATTACTTCCTCTAAACTACTCTCATCAACTTACGCTATAAAAATATTTCCATAGATCTCTTTATAATTTGTAACTTTCCTCCGCTTCAAAGGCTTATTTCTTAGTATTTACAGATTACAGTTAAGCAACGTTCTTTTTGCATTCCAATCTCACTCTCGACCACCCTTGTAGCAAAGACTATTAATTTAATCAATTTCC
>JAAAKG020144975.1:0-10991 GCA_010014905.2 Druon quercuslanigerum
AAAAATTTATTTATCACGTTTTGTTCACTTTTTCCTTAATTATCTGTCTTGGAACAGGGAATTTTTTTAAATTATTTATATTATTTATTTATTTATTCATTTATTTATATTTATTTATTATTTATATTATTTAAATTTTATTTATTTAGAAGAAAATTATTTTTTTTGGTTAAAGATACATAATTTAAATTAAAATTCATCTCTGGTTGAAAATGTAAAAACTTTGTTCAAAATTAGTTTATCTTTTTTTTGGTGATAATCATAAGTTAATGATAAATAAGTTTTCAATGCAACGAAAAAAAAAAACGAATTTTCAAAGAAGTTAAATTTTTAACAAGTAGTTTTTGATTTCAGTTGATAAGTTTTCTAAAGAATTTTGATTAAAAATTTTGCTTTGCTTAAAATTTATTTTTTGAGTTAAAGATTTCTCATTTTAGTTGAAAATTTCAAAAATTAGTTGAGAATTTTTATTTTATCTTTAAAGTTACTCTTCTTTAATTAAAAATTCAACATTTTCTTTAAAAATTAATGTTTTTTATTGCAAGATTGTATTTTTATTCATAGAAAATTATTCTTTTCAATTGAAAATTAATCTTCTTATTTGAAATTGTGGGAAATTCATCTTTTTGTAGAAAATCAACCTTTTTGGTTGAAAATTTATCTTTTTAGCATAAAATTCAACTATGCCAACTTGAAGATTAACCATTTCAGTTGAAAATTCATCAGTTTGGCTAAAAATTCATTTTTTTAATTTACAATTTAACTTTTTTATTTTTAGTTTTAAATTCATCTATTCTATTTCAAAATTCAACAACTTGGATCAAAATTGGTCTTTTTAAATCGAAAATGTAACTAAACCTCGTTAAAAATTCACGTATTTTTAAAAAAATCAATTTTCTTTCAATGATCTTTTTTATGTGTGTTGATCTTGTAGTATAAAAATTCTTCTTTTTAGTTTAAAATGCAAGTATTCTAGTTAAATATTTATCATTTTAGTTACAAAATTAAAAAATTTTATTTTCTCATTAAATTTTATCTCCTTTAATTAAAA
The DNA here is from genome assembly GCA_010014905.2 of Druon quercuslanigerum. Taxonomy (NCBI): domain Eukaryota; kingdom Metazoa; phylum Arthropoda; class Insecta; order Hymenoptera; family Cynipidae; genus Druon; species Druon quercuslanigerum. The sequence goes on from JAAAKG020144975.1 coordinate 1,052, forward strand.
ATTCAACACTTTGTTTAGAAATTCATGTATTTTGTTGTAAAATTGTATTTTTTCATAGAAAATTATTCTTTTTTTTTTGAAAATTTATCTTCTTATTAGAATTTGCGAGTAATTCGCCTTTTTATAGAAAATAAATATTTGCAGTTGAGAATTCATCTTTTGAGCATAAAATTAAATTATTCCAGTTAAAAATCGATAATTTTAGTTGAAAATTTATGAGTTCGGCTGAAAATTAATTTCTTTACTTGAAAATTTAACTACTCCATTTTGAGTTTTAAATTCATCTACTCTAGTTCAAAATCCAAAAACTTGGATCAAAATTGTCCTTTTCGAATTGAAAATGTAACTAAACCTCGTTGAAAATTAACGTATTTTGTTAAAAAATCAATTTGTGTTTTTGTAGAAAATTAACTTTTTCTTTAAGAGTTGATCTTATTGTATACGGATTCTTCTTTTCAGTTCAAAATTTAAGTATTCTAGTTAAAAAATTATTATTTTGTTTAAAAACTTATTTTGCGACTAAAAAATTAATTTTTCAATTTCTGATTGGAAAATGATCATTTTTAGTTAAAAATTCAGCTTTTTGGTAAAAATGAATCTTCTTGGTTAAAGATAAATCCCTTTGATCCAAAATTCAAATATTATAGTTAAAGATTTTTCATTTCAGTTAAAAATTCATCTTTCTGATTTAAAATTTAAAATGATTAAAAATTAGCCCCGTTCAATATTTAAAATTTTATTCGAAAATTTATCATTATGTTTGGAAATGTAATTCTTTATTTAAAAGTTACTTTTTTAAAGTAATTTTTTAACTGAATATGTAACTTGCTCCAATTAAATATTCCATAATTTTAAATAAAAATTCATCTTTTTGGTGGAAAATTCATTTGTATTACTTGAAATTTTGTTATTTAACTTTTTGTTTTGCGAATTTATCTTTTTCAATTTTAAATTAATTTTTTATTTAAAATTTTTCCTACTCCATTTTCTACTGTAAACATTGTTTTTTTTTGTTAATGATTAATGTTTATAACTGAAAACTGAAATATCCTATTTTTGGTTAAAGATTTCATTTAGTTTTCAGGTGCAGAATTCGGCCATTTTTTTAAAAATTCGACTATTTGGCTAAAAATGCATGTGTTTTGTTTAAAATTCATCTTTATTTATGGAAAATTAATCTTCTTATTTGCGAACGCAACTTTTTTGTAGGAAGGTTTTAATTTTTTTTTTTAATTACCTTTTTTGTTAAGTACTCAACTAAATTTAAGTTAAAAATTCATCTCGTTATTTGAAATTTTAACTATTTTGTTTCGAATTAGTTAAGCTTGCTTGAAATTTATTATTTTTTTTTAACTAACAATTTAATTATTCCATTTCTGGTTAATAATCTACCTTTCTTAGTTTAAAGTTGTCCTGTTTAGCTTAACATTTATGTCTTTTGTTAAAAATTCGTCTTTATATGTAGAAAAATGAACATCGTTTTAGTTAAAAATATACTATTTTCAGTTGAAAATTGAACTATTTCGTTAAAAATTCGTTAATTTTCATGCATGTATTCATGTATTTCACTAATTTTTTAAAATATTTTTTTTACTGAAAATTTAAATAATAAATTTTGGGTTGAAAGGTGGTGTTGATTTTCAATCGAAAGTTAGAAAATTTAGTTTAACATCTTCTTGTTTAAAACTTTAACAATTTTTTGAAAAATTCGAATTTTTAGCTTAAGAATTCAGGTTTTTTTGTTTTAAAAATTCAACTACTTGGCTGAGAGTCCAATTATTTTTCTAAAAATAAAGTTTTTAGTTAAAGATTTATCATTTTAGTTGACAAGTTAACTATTATGTTTGAAATTAGTTTTTTGTTTGTTTGCAAATAAATATTTTGTAACTGCAAATTTAATTATACCATTTTTCGCTGAAAATTGCCTTCTTTTAGTTAAGATTTTAAATTATTTTCTTCAAAAAATATTTGTTTAAGCAAACATTTGTCTTTTTTGGTAAGTTGAAAACTGAAAATTTATCTCTTTGCTTAAAAATCGGACTATTTTCTTCAAAATTCATTCTTTTATTTCTTTGCAGATAATTTTTTAAAATTGAAAATTGAACTATTCTATTTTAGGTGAGTTAATTAAAAATTAAGAAAGTTCGTTAAAAATTTAACTATTTTCCTAAAAATTAGTTTTTATTTCGCTTGAAATTGAACTTTTATTAAGTGGAAATTTAAATATTTTATTTTTGGTTAAAAATTGATATGGCCTGGTTTAAAATTCAAATTATTGGGTTCAAAATCCATGTTTTGATAAAAATTGGTAGTGATGCATTCAAGAAGATTTCAAGAAAATATAAGATTATCGCAAAAAAAAACTTTTTGAAGACCGAAAAAGAAAAAAATATTTTAGATCTCGAGCCAAGAATCTTGAAACTTTTTATTCTAAATTTTTTATCTCCTTGAAGTTTTAGGTTTACCCTGAAGAAGTTTTAAAAAAATCTCGAAATTTCTCTGAATCACTAAAATGTATCACTAAAATTTTAAAGGCTTCTTTTCACACCTAACATCTTGAAACTCACCACAGTATTTCTGAAAATATTGATTTTATTTTTCTAGCTCTTTATAATATTTAACAAATCGATATTTTATATTAAAACTTTTTTTATTAACATAATTTATAGTTGATACAAAAACATTAAAAATTATACATTTTATTAAAAAGTAAGAAATTTCTGGTATATTATGTTGAAAATAAATGTTTATTAAAAAAATGGTCTCATTCTCATAATTTAAAGTCGATGTTATAAGTCGACTTATAATATTGGCTTTTTGTAGCAAACATTTGTTAATTAAAATTATTAAAAATTATTGCAAAAATGAAAAAGATTCGTTGAACGGAGGCAAACCAATTCACATATATAATATTAAAACACTTTATTTGAGAGTTAGGAAGTTTTTCTCATTTCTAATATTAAAATTTTCTCTTTTAAACAGAAAAACTTCTTTCAGCAACATAATTTAAATTTCATGCATGAATTAAAAAGAGTATTTGATCAAAAAAATTTGATTTTTCTAATTTGTGATTGTATTATTGAATTTTTTTTTTGCAATATTTTCTAATTTTGTATTCATTGTAGATTTCTATTCTTAAATAAAGGTACTTGTCGCTCAAAATCCCAGATAGCTAAAAAAAATAGTTTTTCTATAGTTTTAAGAATTAAAATATTACACATAGTGTCATTTAAAAAAACAAAAACATTTTTTGTATGAAAAATATTAAAAATAAAATTAATTTAAACCATGTTTTTTGTAATTGAATTTTTTCTGACCTTTCATTCTTACAAAATTCTGAAAAATAATCACACGATCATATTTAATTAAAAATTTGTTGTCCTGTTTAATTTGTTTATTTTATGAACAAATTATATGAGCAAATTCATAGTTTAGGAATTAATAAAAAATTAAAATTAAAATTAAATTAAAACTGAATTGGACAGAAAGTAATAGTTTTTCCTTCTAAGCACCTGTAAATTATAATTATGAAAATATTTAGTGGTAAAGATTAGTCATTCGATATCATTTGTTTATTTAATAAACAAAGTTTATACGCAAATGCATAGTTTGGTCGTTAGAAGACGAAAAGTAATAGTTTTTCTTTTTAATCTTATTTAAATTACGTAAGTGGTAATGTTTAGTGACCAAAAATTGTTAATAAATATCATTTGTTCATTTTATAAACAAATTTATAAACAAATGCATATCTTTTCCATTTATAGATAGTAATTGATCGTTTTGCTTTCTGATCGTCTTTAAATAATTAGAGCGGCGATGCTTAGTGCTGCAGAATTGTAATTCGGTATTATTTGTTTACGTTATAAACAAATTATATAAACAAATGCATAGTTTAGGCATTTATTATCAGAAAAGAACGGGTTTTCCTCTTAGTAGCTTTGATTGATTTAGGGGTAATATTAAGTAATAAAGATTGGTCATTCGATATTATTTGTTTATTTAACAAACAAATTGTTTAAACAAATGCAGTTTGGTCGTTTACAGACAGAAAGTAATAGTGTTTCTTTCAAACCGTCTTTAAATTTCATAATTGGTAATGTGTAGTTACAAAAAATTGTTAATCTATAATATTTGTTTAATTTATAAACAAATTATATAAACAAATGCATGGTTTGGGCATTTATTGTCAGAAAAGAATTGGTTTTCTCTCTTAGTACCTTTGATTTATATTAGCGGTAATATTTGGTGATGAAGATTGTTCATTTGATATCCTTTGTTAATTTAATAAACAATTTTTATAAACAAATGCATCGTTTGGTCGTTTACAGATAGAAACTAATAATTTTTCTTTGGAATCGTCTTCAAATTTTATAATTAATAATATTTAGTTACAGAAAATTGTGAATCAATATCATTTGTTTATTTTATAAACAAATTTTATAAACAAATGCATATCTTTTCCATTTATAGATAGTAATTGATCGTTTTGCTTTCTGATCGTATTTAAATAATTATAGTGTTGATTTTTAGTGCTGCAGACTTGTTATTCGGTATTATTTGATTAATTTATAAACAAATTATATAAACAAATGCATAGTTTAGGCATTTAAGGGCAGAAAGTAACGGTTTTTTTAGTACCTTTAAATTTTAATTATAAAAATATTTAGTGGTAAATATTGGCCATTAGATATTATTTGTTTATTAAAAAAACAAATTTTATAAACAAATGCATAGTTTGGTCGTTGGCAGACAGAAAGTAATAGTTTTTCTTTCAAATCGTATTCAAATTAAATAAGTGGTAATATTTAGTGACAAAAAATTGTTAATCAGTATAATTTGTTTATTTTATAAACAAATTTTATAAACAAATGCATATCTTTACCATTTATATATAGTTATTGATCGTTTTGCTTTCTGATCGTATTTAAATAATTATAGAGGTGATGTTCAGTGCTGCAGACTTTTTATTTGGTATTATTTGTTTAATTTATAAACAAATTATATAAACAACTGCATATTTTGGTCACTTATAGACAGAATCTAATCGTTTTACTTTCGAGTCGTCTTCAAATTATATATTTGATAATTTTTAGGGATAATGAGTTCTCAGTCGATACTATTTGTTTATTATAATAATAACTTTGATAAACAAATGGATAGTAGGGCCATTTAGAGACATAAAGTTAACGTGTTTCTTTCTTATCGCCTTTAAATTATATTACTAAGGAAGTTTAGTAATGGGGATTTGTTTTTCAATATTATTAATTTATATTATAAACAAATGCATAGTTTAGTTATTTGTAGACATAAAGTAATTTTTTTTACTGATGCCATCAAATTATATCACTGTAAATGTTTTCTAGATTTTAAGAACTGGCCCGATCAGTAAGAAACCCGTTTCCTTTCGGTCTATAAATAGTGAAACTAAGCATTTGTTGACAAAATTTGTTTATAAAATAAACAAATAATATAAAATGACCAATCTTTATTACTCGATATTACCGCTAATATAAATTAAAGGTACTAAGAAAAAAACTGATTTCTTTCCGACAATAAATATCGAAAATATCCATTTGTTTATAAAATTTGTTCATAAAATAAACAATTAATAACGAATAATAAGTCTCTAGCAATAAAAATTACCACTTTAATAATTTTAAGACAATCAGAAACTAAAACGACCACTTTATATCTGTAAATGGTGAGACTATACATTTGTTCATAAAAATTGTTTATAAAATAAACAAATAATATTTATTTACAATTCTTTACTACTTAACATGACCATTTATGTAATTGGAAGATGATTAGAAAGACAAACTATTACTTTCTGCCTGTCAATGACCAAACTATGCATTTGTTTAAAAAATGTTATTATTAAATAAACAAGTAATATAGAGTCACCCATCTTTATCGCTAAATATTTTTATAGTTTTAAATTAAAGGTACGAACAAAGAAAAACGAATACTTTCTGCTAATAAATGTCTAAACTATACATTTTCTATATAATTTGTTTATAAAATAAAAAATAAACAATACAATAAATTTTCATAATCAAATATGATCGTGTGGATAAAATTGAGCAATTTTAATTCACAAGTATGCTTTGCAAGCAAAATTTTTATGAAGTTGGCATTTTGTTAATATAATTTGTTTATAACAATTAGATTTAATTTCTTGCCAATTGTTTATTTTTTGTAGATACATCGGCATTTAATTTTATCAAAAATGGGATCAATCAAGTTACTCAGTTAAAGATAAAAAATAATAATTAAAAAATGTCCCCTTTTCGCCCTTTGTTTATTAATATAAAAAAAAATGGTAAAAATTAAAAGAATTATAAGCTGTATGTGATTTTGAATAGTTAATTTTCGATTAAGCCCACTGTGCGGCGGTCAACAAAAATTCTACTGCAGAAAACATAGTTAAAATTAATTTTTATGTGAATTTAAACATTTTTCATAGAAAATAATGTTTTTGTTTGGAATGACATCAGTTACAATATTTTGATTCTTAAAATCATAGAAAAAATATTTTTTTTTAGATATCTGATTTTTGGCACCACAACTGCCTTAGTAAAAATGTAAAATTTAGTTTGTCTATTATTTAAAAAATTACTAATGGTTGATATATAAGATGGAAAGTGTTTGTGAAATGAGCACCACATAAATATAAATACAAATAAAGTGGAAGCATTCAAGATTGGATTATTTCATCAAATTTTTTTTTTTTGGGTGGGGGGTAAAAGTTAATTTTTTTATTGAAAATTAAACTATTTGGTTTTAGGTTCCAAATTTGCCTTAGCTTTGCTCGGAAAGTTGGACTGTATGGTGCAAAATTAATATATTTTGTTGAAAATTAATACTTGTGTTTGAAAATGTAACTGGGTTATAAAAAAGTTACATTTTTGGCTTAAGAATTTATGTTTTTGTTTAAAAATCCAATTGTTGTGACAATTTTATCTTTTCTGGATAAAAATAAGTACTACGCATTAAATTTTTCGCTTATAAATCATTTTTTTTATTGAAAATTCCAATAATTGTTGTTTAAAATTCATCAGCTTTTAAACTATTCTCGCTTTTTTTACGTTAAAAATTATTTTTTCCGCGCTCTGAATGGTAAATACTTTTTTTCAAACTGTTTTTTTTTAAAGAAAAGTGCGTGATTGTGAATGATTACAAAAGTATTATTGGTTAGTTGGTGAACGCAATTGTTATTTTATGCATCATTGGCATTGAGAAACGTAATGAGAGTGATGTCAGACTACATCAGATTTCATCGCAATCTTTTGTATCTTTAGTTTTTATGTCGAGCCTCTGGCGATCTCGATGACAGGCTACCGTTAGCAATCAATTATAAAATAAATACCGAATAACCGGTGCATCTGATGAATTTACACTCGAAGAGTATACATCCCGAGCGATTCAGAAGAAATAAGATTTTTCAACACAACCATGAAATTAAGACAGTTAGAACCAAAAAATGGTTCATAAATATTTCAAATAAACAAATTCCAGATCATATTGTTGAGACTATTTCCTTGGGAAAAAATTATGGAATTCCTTTCAATAACAAAAAAATTCCTGTTAATAATATCATAGCTAATTTGGAAAACAGTATCCGAGTCTTAGATACTGATAAAAAACAAAATATCAGAAAGAAAATTACCACACTTGCCTCAAATTTCATGTATAGCAATAAATTTAAAAACCAGGATAACTTAAAAGGAATAGAAAATGTAAAAAAGTTCCAATCAAATAATAAAGACATTATGTTTGTCAAAGCTGATAAAGGAAATGTGACTGTAGCTTCTATTTTCAATGATTACAAAAAAACCGTAGAAACAATGCTAAATCATACCTAATTTGAAAAACAGTATCCGAGTCTTAGATACTAATAAAAAACAAAATATCAGAAAGAAAATTACCACACTTGCCTCAAATTTCATGTATAGCAATAAATCTAAAAACCAGGATAACGTAAAAAGAATAGAAAATTTTAAAAAGTTCCAATCAAATAATAAAGACATTATGTTTGTCAAAACTGATAAAGGAAATGTGGCTGTAACTTCTATTTTCAATGATTACAGAAAAACCGTAGAAACAATGCTAAATCATACAAATTTATACAAAAAAGTAAAAACCTCTTTGGTACCTTCTGTACAAGAGAAATTTAATGACATTATTGAAGGATGGGAACTAAACACATATACTAATGATCAAATGTCTTATAGGCTAAAAACACGTGGTTCCATCGTAGCAAAAGCGTATGCTCTCCCTAAGGTACACAAACCTGATTTAAAATGGAGAATAAGGAAAAACTGATTTATTTGTTAAAGATAGTTGGGACATCAAAAACTGTCTAAGAAACCTAGAAATTCCAATTTCCCAATCCATGATTTCACTAGATGTTGTTTCCATGTTTGACAATATACCTTTAGATTTGGCTTTGGAAATTTTAATAAACATCTTACAAAAACTTTGAAAAAATGAAATTCCAGTTGCCATTAGAACTGTTTTTAATAAAACTGGTTTTGCTTTCAATAATAATTACTATAAACAAGTTTTGGTTGTCCTATGGGTTCTCCCTTATCTCCGACCATTTCCAATTTAGTGTTAGAAGATGTCGAAAATAGAGCCTTAAGAAATTTAAAATTCAAACCTTTAATATATAAAAGATATGTCAACGATATTTTTGCTATAATTCCTACTGAAAAAATTAATGAATTTGTTCAAATATTTAACAAAGTAGAAGGCTCTTTAAAGTTCACACACGAAATTGAAAATAATAATACCATAGAATTTTTAGACATTTCCGTTAAAAAACACACACGAAGAAAACATTTTTACAGATTGGTTTAGAAAACAATTATGGTCTGGCCAATATCTAAACTATAACTCACATCATTAATTCAGTCAAAAGATTGGTTTAATAAAAGGACTAATTAACAGGGCTATAAAATTAAGTGATTTTAATTTAAGAAAAAACAATTTAAATTTAATTAAAGAAACTTTAAAATTAAATAATTTTCCGCTACCATTAATAAATAGCATTATAAAAATACATATTCATAAAATCTACAATATCACATTTAAAAACAATAAAAAAAATGGTTAAAAGAGCATAACAAATTTGACATTAAAGTATCTTTCTCTTATATACAAGGTTTATCTAAAGGACTCAGAGCGTTACTTAGAAAACATAAAGTTACTTTTTATTTTCAAAAGAATCATAAATTAGGAAACACTTTTTAGAATATAAAAGACTCTAATTTAAAAGAAAATTTATAGAATGTTATATATTTAATTAAATGCAAACAATATAATAAAGTAAAATTACAGAACATAAAAGAGATTGTCGAACAGGAAATCAAAAGACAGCTCTATCAAAACATGCATGGACACATGATCATTATTTTGATTTTGCTTTTAACAATATAAAAATATTAAGAAAGGAAAAAAACACATATAAAAGGAGAGTCTTAGAATCAATTTTTATTTAAAAATATAAAAGGAATTGCATAAATTGTCAAACTGAAATGGGAAACGTTGATAACACGTATCTAAGTATTTTAAGTATTAATTGAAATTTTCATTCTGAATTCAAAAATTTGATTGTCAGTATATTCGACGTTATAAGTCAATTTGTATGTAAACACTTCCCAATCGTTTAATTCATATTATTTCATTTAAATTAAAAATGTTTACAATTTTTTTTCAATAATCTAGATATTATTTAAGTATAACTGCAGTAACTAAAAAATATTTTTTAATTAATAGTGAGTAAGAAATAATATTTTTAAATTGGAAAAAAAAAATTAAAACTGACGCAAACATGGTTTAAAATTGTCAACAACAAACAATTATAATGACTAAACTGTAAGTACAATGTTGAAAACAAATTTTCGATTACTTAAAATTTGACTTTTAAATATTTATT
>JAAAKG020144976.1:0-10991 GCA_010014905.2 Druon quercuslanigerum
GTATTTTGTGGAAAATTCGTCTTTTTTGGTCGAAAACTCAATTATTTGGTTGAAAATTAATTTTTTTTATGGTTCATAATTTTAGTAAAAATTTATTTTTCTGCTGGAAAATTATTTTCTTTGGTTGAAAATTCTTTTTTTATATACTGTTAATTTTTTTAGTTACAATGGAAAATAATTTTATTATATTTTTTATTGAAAATTCATCTGTTTTCCGGTTAAAAATTCACCTTTTTTGATAGAAAATTAATCTTCTTGGTTGTAATTTTATCTTTTTGCTTAAAATTGAATTTCTTGAGAAAATTTTTTGTATTTTTGGTTTAAATCTTCGTCTCTTATCGTAATACACTGTGGTTGAATTCGAATTTTCCATTTTTTAAATGTACCTTTTTTCGTTGAAAATTCCAATATTTTATTGAAAAATAGTTTTTTTGGTAGAAATTCAATCTTCTCGGTTTTTTAATTCAGCTTTTGGGTTGAAAATTTAACTATGTTCTGGAAAATTAATTTTATTCGGTTAAAGATTAATTTTTTAGCTGGAAATATACCTATTCTGTTATAAGTATAAAAATGTATGCATTGCGTTTAAGATTGGTCTTTTTGATTGAAAATTCATTTTTTACCTCAAAATTGATTTTTCTTAGCTTAAAGCTTCATGTTTTTTTGTTGAACAATTGTCATTTTTTTAGTAAAAATTTTGATAACGTGAGATTTTCCAGTCTGTGTGTATAAGGTTATTTTTATACTTGAAAGAAAAGTTGATAACGGTGAAGGAAATTCAGGAAATTTCGAAATTAGGATTTTGTAGAACTCCTGGGCAATTTTTTGTTTGGAAAATTATGCAGCCTTATAATATAGAAGATGTCGATTATAATTGATAATTGCTGAATATCATAATTTCAATAATTAGAACTTTAGGTTTCAAAGAAAATTAAATTTAAAAAATTTTTAATTCATACAATTTTAAAGTAAAGTTTTATATATTAAAAATACTAAAATTTAATATAATTTAGGTCTCAAGCACCACACGTCAAAATTAAGAGACTTTGCCGACCTAATAAGCGTCGAAACTTTTGGATTTCGAGGCGAAGCTCTAAGTTCATTATGTGCTCTCGGCGACGTCAGTATAATTACAAAACATGCAACCTCCGAACACGCTTTCACACTTATTTTCGACAAAAACGGAAAATTAACGAAAAAGGAAGAATGTGCCAGAGCAGGAGGAACGACCGTCTACGTTAAAAATATTTTCAAAACCCTTCCAGTGAGGGCAAAAGAATTTCAAAGAAACATAAAAAAAGAATTTGCACGAACTATTCAGATTTTGTACAGTTACTGCTTAGTATCCGTGGGCGTGAAAATAAAATGCACGAATTCAATCGGAAACAAGTCTCCTAATATTGTAGTATCCACAAATGGCACAAAAAGTGTCCTCGAAAACGTGAGTTCAGTATTCGGAAAAAAATCCTTAGACGGAATCGTAGAGATCGAGATGGAACTCCCAAATGCTGAAATTCTAGAAGAATATAAATTACCGGAAAATATTCAAGTCGACTTTTCCTGGGAATGTTATGTAAGTAGTTGCGCTCACACTCTCGGTCGTTCTTCTCCAGACAGACAATTTTTTTATGTAAATGGACGACCCTGTGATCTTTTAAAAATCAGTAAACTTATAAACCATACTTACCACAAATATAACAACAGACAATATCCTTTTGTGTTTCTGAATTTAAAACTGAACCAAGAATGCGCTGATGTTAATGTTACTCCAGACAAAAGAAAAATTTTCTTCACGCAGGAACAATTAATTCTAGCAACTGTTAAATCGAACATTCAGAGAAAGTGGGAAAATTCACAAGGAAAATTCCCGGTGACGACTCTGATGGAACTTAATTTTACGAGAGAGGAGAGAAACAAAAGGGGAATTTCTCCTGTTGATGAATCTTATCCTCCGCCGAAACGACAGCAGTTTTTGGAATTGAAATCAAAAGGAGAAAATAAATCTGCGGATGTTAAATTTTTAAAGAGAGAATTTGTAAATAATGTTTTGGTGAAGAAAGAAAAGGAATTAGAAAATATGGAAGAAGTGATAGAAACGGAAGAAGTGAAAGAAACGGAAGAAATGGAAACAGAAAAAATAGAAGAAGTAGAGGAAAAGAAAGTAGAACTTCAGGAATTAGATACGTTTAGAGAGATATTACCAGATATGGAGATGGAAACTAGTTTAGAAAGAATAAAATTGAAGTTGGAAAGGTTGAAGGAACAATCGGATGAACAGAGACCGAAAAGGATGAAGTACAAAGTACAACTGACCCAAAAAAACACAGAGGCTGAACAGGAACTACAAAAAGAGTTGTCGAAAGAATCTTTTGAAAAGGTAGTACAGTAAATTAATTAATTGTATTCTCACAATTAAGTCTAAGTTTATTTTTATAATTCTGGAATCACGTTTAAAGTTTTGGGAAATATAATACTTTTTATTAATCCTGGTAACAAGACAAATCTGAATATTTATAATTTTCTTAAAAAGTTATATTTTATTTTTCTATTAATAAACATTACAAATTTTTTGGACCATCAATTTTGTAAATGAAAAGTCCCAAATAAGACATTTTATTTCATGGTACCATTAATTTCTAAATGTTTCTAAAAATTTTTAGTAAAGAAGAAAATTTTAATTGTCAACTTTTTCACGCTTTTAAAGAGATGAGAAAAATAAAATTATACAAAAAAGCGTAGAATATTTTAATTTTCGAATTCTTAATTTAAATCCTAAATCCTAATTTAAATTTTCGTATCGGTAAAAAATAATGATACTTACCAAAAAATTTCTCGGCGTTTTTTTATGATTTACGTTTTATTTTAAAGAATAAATTTTAAGATTTGAAGATTTCAAAATATATAGAAACAAATCTGGAAGATCTTAAGGCATTTAAAAAAATTCTATTTTACTTTTGTTTAAAAATGCAATTATTTGGTTAAACATTAATCTGCAATTGGTTAAGAATTTATTTTTTTAATTAACATTCATCTCTTTGGTTGAAAATTCAACTATTTTATTGAAACTTTACATTTTTTGGTTTAAAATATATTTATATTTAAATGTATTTAAGAAATTTTTCGTCTTTCGTAGAAAAATAATATTATTGGTAGAAAATTATATTAGTTGGTTGAAAATGGAGTTTTTGTTGTTGAATATTAAACTATTTTGATAGAAATTCATCTCTTTTGATAAAAATGTTTTTTTTGTTGAGTATTTGACGATTTTGTTGAGAATGCCATTGTCAAAAATAATTGAAAGTTTTAAAAGATTTCAACAATTTGAAAACAAAGTGTGGAGTTTTTAAGATTTCAAATGTTTCGAAACAAATCTGGAAAGTTTTAAGGCAATTTATTATTTTTGGTTAAAAATGCAATTTTTTGGTAGAAGATTAATGTATTATTTGTTAATAAACATGTTAAAATAATAATGCATTTGGTTAAACATTTAACTATTTTATCGGAAATTCGTTTTGTGTTGTTAAAAATGTCTTTTTTTAAACTGAAAATGTAACTACTCCGTGTTCGGTTGCGAATTATTTTCTTTTTTTTTTGAAAATTCGTGTATTTTATTGTTAAAAATGTGTCTTTTTGGTAGAAAATTATTGTTCTTGGTTGAAAATCATTTGTTCTTGTTGAAAATTCATATTTTCAAATTAAAAATGCATATTTTCATATTGAAAATTCAACTGTTTCGTTAAAAGCTCAATGACTTCGTTGAAAATTCGTCTTTTTTATGAATTGAACTAATCTTCACTTAAAATTTTCTTTAGTTGAAATATCGAATATTACATTTTTGGTTGAAAATTATTTTTTAGTTAAAAGTTCAACTACTGGGTTGATTAATAGTAGAAAATTAACCTTCTTGGTAGAAATTCATTAACTTGATTGAAAAATATGTTTTCTTGTTTAAGGCGTGAACAGTTTTGTTGAAATTTTGTTTTAAAAAATAATTCAAAGTTTCAAACAAAATACAAGTTTTTTGTTTTAAATTATTTTATTAAATCTGAAAATGTAAGTATTCCATTTTTGGTTGAAAATACATATTTTTTATATGAAAAAAAAGTTTATTTTGCTAAAAATGCGTCTTTTTTTGTACAAAATTCAATTAATTGGTTGAAAATTAATTTTGTTTTTGTTAAAACTTAATATTTTCTAAGTGAAAATTCAACTGTTTGGTTAAGAATTTAACTATTTTGTAGAAAATTCTTCCTCTTTGATAAACTGAACTCTTATTTTGTTTGAAAAAACAATCTTTCTTAGTTGAATTATTGATTGTCAAAAGAATCTTCTTGATAGAAAATTAATCTATTTGTTAAAAATCATTTTTTTTAATCCAACAATTTTTTTAAAATTTGTTTTTTTATTTAATTCAAATTTTTTTGGTTTCAAATCAACATCTTTTCTTTATTGATATATTAATTATTATATTTATTTCTTAGTGGTTCATCATTTTATTTGAAACCCTTATCTTTTTGGTTGAAAATTTGACTATTTTGTTTATAATTCTTTTTTTGTGTGTTTGTTTATAAATAATCATTTGAATTAACAAACCTTTTTTTTTGTTTTAAAATTATTTTAAACATACTTCTTTTACTCAAAATATAACTATTCCATTTTTCACTGAAAATGTATCTTTTTTAGTTGAGAATTGAACTGATTCGTTGAAAATATATCTTTCTTAATTGAAAATGAACGGTGTAGTTGAAAGTTTATATTTTGGGTTTAAACTATTGAACTTTTTAACAAAATAATCGTCTCATTTAATTAAAAAATAATTTTTTTTGGTTGATGATTTAACTATTTTGTTGGAATATCTTTTTTTTTTAAACAATACAAATTTTTCAAAGATTTCAACAAATTTAAAACAAAATGTGGATTTGTTGAGATTTCAAATCAACCTTTATAAGCGTTTTAAGAATTTTGAAAGATTTTGAGAGATTAAAAATACTTTCTTAAAATTCATGAGAAAATTTGAAATGATTTTTTTTTCGTAAAATGGATTTTGAGAGAAAATTGAAAAAGATTGCAAAACATTTCAAATGATTTCATAAAACTTTGCGATTTTGCAAGATTACAAAATTTTAGAAACAATTCTAGTAAGTATAAGAGATATTTAGATGTTTTGAAAAGATTGAAAAATAACTTAAAACTATAAAGATTTAACAAAATGTAGATTTTTAAGATTTTGTACAAAATAAATTACATGTAGTTTTTAATTTATTTGGTATGAGCGATTAATTATTGATAAATTATTGAAGAGTTATTACAGAACATTGAAATTATATCTATGAATTATTTTCCAATTAGAACAGCAAAATTAATTAAATTCAACTTTTTATCATTTATTCCAGATGCAGATTATTGGGCAATTTAATTTAGGGTTTATAGTCGCAAGACTCGATACTGATTTGTTCATCGTCGACCAGCACGCGAGTGACGAGAAATTTCGATTTGAAAAACTAAGCAACGAAACTAAATTGAAAACCCAAAAACTAATTGTTCCAAAGCCTCTTAGTCTCGCCACTTTGAACGAAACTATATTGACTGAACATAAGGAAATTTTTGAAGACAATGGATTCAGCTTTACAATTAATCCCGAAGGTAATATTTTTTTGATCAATTAAAAACATTTTTAGGGGTAGTACAGTGGTTTAGCATTTTTTTTATTATTACAGAAAAACGAAATCTTTTATTCAAACGCCCAATATTTTTTTTCGTAAAATGGATTCTGAGAGAAAACCGAAAAAGATTTCAAAACATTTCAAATGATTTCATAAAATTGTGAAGAAGAACATAAAAGATTTTAAAGAAAAATAATTTACGAATAATTAAACAAAAATTGTATTAAATTCAGTTAAACTGCAAACTTTTAAATGTTAAATTTTTATTGATTGTACAGTTCAAAAATTCAGATTCAGTTAAAAAAATAGAAATCCACATTTTCATTTCCAATGCTTTTAATAAAGAATGAATTAATGAATTGGTAATTTTTCGAAATTCTATCATATTAAGCTATTTTAAGCTAAAAGAGTTAAAAATTGAAAGTTACATTTTGAAGAAGACTGAATAATTAAAAAATTGTTAGGTTGTATTAGTTTTTTTTACCGTTTAACGTTTTTTATACAAAGATCATTAGATTTTAAACATTTTAAAGGTTCACAATTTGAGGCGATATTAGCTTTTCACACAAAAAAATTTGTATTTTAAAACAAAAATCATTATAATTTGAACAACATTTTAAATTTGTTGGCAATTTTAAATTATATTAACATTTGTCACAGGAAGTCGTTTATTTAAAATAAATCATTAGATTAAAAAAAATATTTGCAATTTTGAAAGACTTTAGGTTATGCTGCTGTGTATATTTTCGTTTCAAATAATAAAATTAAAAGAATTAAACAATTTCGTATTGTGCTAGTGTTTTTCGACGGAAATTGACATTTTTATTATAAAATATGTCAGTTTGAAAGAAGATTATAATGTTTGAGAAGTTTTAGTTTACGTTAGAATGTTACATCGAAAAATGTCATCTCCAGGCAAAAATCATTCAGATTCGAATAACTTTGAACAATTTTGGACTACGTTAATATTTTTCGTCAGAAATTGGTATTTTTAAACAAAAATCATTACATTTAAATCAAATGATTTTTGTTTGAAATAATAAAATTAAAGAGCTTAAAGATGATCAGATGTTGTTAGTGTTTTTCTTCGGAAGTTTACATTTTTCTTAAAAAATCATTAGATTTCAAAAAAGATTCATAATTTCTAAACAATTTTATCATTTGAACAAGAATTAGTATTTTTCAACAATTGGAATAAGATATACAATCTTTTCACAATTTTAGATTATTTTTGTGCCTTTCGTTGGAAATTGGCATTTTTAATTTAAAAAAATTATATTTCAAAGAAAATTCACAACTTTTCAAAGAAAATGTACAACAATTTAAGATGATTTTGACGTTTTTCAACAGAAATCGGTTATTTTAAACCTAGACGAATGATTACAAAACAATTCAAGATAAATTCAAAAGAATTCAAATGAGTTGGAACAATTTCAATAGTGGAAAAAATTTGAGTGAATAAAATAAATTTTCATTTAATTTAAAGAAATTTAAAAGAAATTAGAAGAATTATATGAGATTCATAAAAAATCAACCTAAATTTAAAAAGCAATTAAGTGAATTGAAAACATTCAAAAACATAGAAAAATAATTGAATCGGGTAGAATTGAGCGAATTTAGAAAAATTTATAATAATTTTAAAGGATTTAGGTAAAATTAATAAGAATTTAGGGCAAATTACAAATTAATTGTAAAAAATATTTAAAGTTCTCTTTACATCTTCGAAACTTTACGAAATCACTCATGTCTGGTGAAAAATTCTTTAAAGTCCATTAAAATATTAAAATCCCTTAAAATTATAAAAACCCCGGAAAATCCTATGAAATGGTTTAAATCTCCTAAAAATGCGTTAGAATCTTTTAAAATATCCTAAAATATTTAAGTCTTTGAAAGTCTCCAAACAACTGAATAAAATAAAAAATTATGATAATATTTTTTAATTTCCTAAAATATTTCGAATCCTTTGATGTCTGTCAAAAGTCCTTAAAACTTATTAAAGCACTTGAAACGCCTGAGAATCTTTTACAATATATTTTTTTTTAATCCCATTAAATTACTGAAATTAATAAAAAATGTCTTGGTAATATTTTAAATTAAACCAAATTATTTTAAACGCTTTACACTCCTCTGACATTTTTTAAGCTGTTGAAAATGCCAAAGAACTTGAAAAAAAGTACGATAAAATATTTCAAATCCTGCAATGTTTGTATCAATTGATCCGCAGGATCAATTAAATTAAAACTTTTATAAATAAAAATAAATCCATTAAATTAAGTAGAAAAGAGAAAATTTATAGAAATTCGAGAGAATTAATCAAATTCAAGAGAATTCCAAAGAATTCAGGGTGAATCCCAAATCTCTACAAAAATTTAAAACCCTACAAGATACCTCACTTCTCATGAATAAATTCTTTAAAATGCTCTAAAATATTATAAAATTTCGTAATAGTCTATGATGATATTTTAGGAAAACATGGAAAATGTATTAAAATACACTGAGAAAATTCTTTATCCTATAATAATTCAAAAGCTTTAAAATCACTGCAAATTAATGAAATTAATTTTTTTAAATCCTTGGAATATTTTAAGTTTCCCTAAAATAATTCAAATTAAAAGATCCTCTGAAAATGCCTTGGAAGTTTTAAAAGTACCCTAAAATCTTAAAAATTCCTTAAAATTATTGAAATCGATTAAAAATTTCTCTGAACCTTTATAAATACTCTGAAATATTTCAAAGAATGTAAGATAATTCAAAAAAAAGGTATAGACCTAAAATGAATAGTGATTAACCCATGAATTAATTTATTGAATGAAGAGTGACTAATGTGCTTTTTTCATTTGAAGAAGTGAGTGTGTGGCAGCCCTAATATTTTTTTAAACACTTACATCTCACAGAAATTCTCTGATTTTTGTTATTTTTTTCAAAGTGCCTGTGAGGTCTGTGAGGTCTGTGAGGCCTCTATTTATTGATTTTTATATTTTAATTTAACAGGGTGTCTACCCTACCTGGAAAACCTGGAATTGTCAGGAAATTCGTTTATACCTGGAAATACCTGGAAGTGTCAGGGAATTTTTTCAAGAGCGTATTAATTTTTTTTTAAATTGCAATATTAAATGGAATAACACGCTCTTTTGTTTTAAATCAAATTTTTGACTGCAAATTCAGTTTATTAAGTTTATTCCAAGTGCAATTTGAACTATTTTGTAGAAAATTTGTTTCTTGTTTTGTTGATATTGAAAATTAATTTTCCTACTTAAAATATAACTATTTAATATTTCGCTAAAAAATTATTTTTGGTTGAAAATTTTGACCTTTTGGTATAAATCAATCTTCTGGGCTGAAAATAATTCTTTTTATGAAAAATTTAATGACTCTAGTTAAAGGCTTATCAATTTATTTCAAAATTCATGTTTTTGGTTGCAAATTCAACTATTTAAGTTGACGAATCATAATTTTATATGAAAATTCGTCGCTTTGGTTGAAAATGCATTTTTTAACTGAAAATTTATCTATTCAATTGTTATTCGAAATTTATCTTTTTAATTTAAAATTCATGAATTTTCAATAAAAGTCGTCTTCGTTGATAAAAACGATTCTTCTATTCAATTTTTGTTTGAAAATGGATCTTTTTTTTGTTTGAATTTGAACTATTCGGTTGAAAATTTGTTTTATTTGTATTTGATAATGCAAATATTTTGTTGAGCATTCATTTATTTTTAATTTTGACCTTAATTTTTTGGTCTACATGGTCTAAGATGGTAGAAAATTCATCGTTTTGGTTAAAAATAAAACTACTTTATTCAAAATTGAAATCTTTACTCAAAAAATCATTTTTTTGTTTAAAATTCATTTATTCGAAATAAACATTATCATTTTAGTTTAAAATTCATTAGTTTGGTTGTTAATTTAACTGTTTAGTTAAAAGTGGGTCTTCTTTAATTAAAAATTCATATATTTAATTTAAAAATCATCTTTCTTGCTAGAAAATTAATTTTCCTGATTGAAAATTGATCGTCTTGTTTAAAAATCCATTTTTTGTTGCTTAAAAATTCAAGTACTTGCAATAAACTATTGATCATTTGAGTAAATAATTTATCTTTTTGGTTGAAAGTGAAACTATTTGGTTAAAGGTTAAATAAAATTTGTTAAAAAAATAAATCTGTTTTTTTGTGTAAGAGAATTTTTTTTAAATGAATATTTAACTATTCCATTTTTTATTGAAAAGTGATATTTTTTAGTTCAAAATTCAGCTATTTGTTTAAAAATTGATCTTTTTCAGTTGAAAATTCAACTCTTTCATTGAGAGTTAATGTATTTTTTTGAAAAGTCATCTTTTTGGTAGAAAATTAATCCTTTTGGTTGAAACTTCAACGATTTGTTTGAAAGTCCAAATTTCTGCGTAAAAAATTAGGAATTTAAAGCGATTCAAGTTAATTTTTAATACAGTATTCACATTATTTTATCTAAATATGCACTACATTATAAATACAAGCAGATAAAATAAAACTGTGTTTGAATTTTTATTCAAAATCTTGTACAGTAGCCTCCCAGTTATCGCACTACCGGATATCGCGACTTCCCCTACTTGCTTTGCTCCCACTGCCGACATATGCATGCGTACGAATTAAACAAAATGCTCGCGCGTAAACATAATTTAAAATTTTTTTGAAATTCAATGTGACGTACTTGAGAGGTTAATACTTCATTCTCCTTTTAATTCGAAGAACTTACTAATTCGTAAATAAATGGCTAGCAATTCTAGACCGAAAAAGAAAAACTCCTTTTGGAAGAAAAATTGAAAATAATTAATGGCGTTGAAAAAGGAGAGACCGCAAACTATATTGCAAGAGAAATCGACACACACGAGTTTAACTCATAATATACATATTTTCATATAAAAAATAAATATTGTCAAAATAATAATAATAATGTCAAAAATCAGATCTCTGAAAAACATACGTTTTCTATCATTTTTAGAACCAAAACAATATTACTGTATTGTGATTTAAAAAAAAAACATTATTTTTATTGACAAAAATAAACTTACTAAAAATTTATTTAAAGATATATTTCATGACTGATTTTTTTAACACCTCTTATCAAATTTTGAAAAATGGACAAATTTTAATAAAAAATAGCTTACTTTTTCAAGAAAAAGATTTGGTAGCACTCTGCTATTTTCAATTTTAAAATTAAACTTTTATATGGCTAAAACCCTTATAACAATTTTTTAAAGAAAAAACTTTGTGAAAAAATACTTTATTTGAAGATTATTTAATTATTTTCAAAATTCCTCTACAAAATTAAGTCATTATTTATTAAAATTTA
>JAAAKG020144977.1:0-10990 GCA_010014905.2 Druon quercuslanigerum
TATGTGGGCGTTTGTGTTAGCCCATTTATACGATGTCACACGAACATAATTCATATATACATATATACACATATATATATATATATATATATATATATATATATATATATATATATATATCGTGTTAACGTGTGCACGATATTTCTACTTTATGTCCGAAAACCACTTCTACTCCGATCGTTTTACGACTACTTACTCCCAATGACAATTCCACTAACATTCCATACATACCAGCGGAAAAATTATATATAGTTTACACATAGTGTGAAGAATTATATATAATACTTCACACTATGCATAAATTATGCATATTTTTTTTACTAGGTATGTATGCCAATGATCAAAATTATATCATATAACAAATCCAAGTCTCGGACTCAATTCAGAAATAAAAAATATTGTCATAACACTTTTTAAGTATTACATTTATGTGTAGTTCGAATTTAAAGGTGTATTAGTCCGAAATCATAAAGTGTGCAATGGAAAATTATATTTATTTTTTAAACAAAATCTACAGTTTTCTAACCTAATATTTTTAAAGTATTAAAAATGAGCTACAAGTTTTATTTAAAATATTATTCTTTCGTCTATAAATTATTGCAATTTCTATATATTTATGGAGAGTTTCACATCCTTTTCAATATTTCCCTCATAAATAGAACTCAATGAGAAAATCTCACTTTTTGGCTGAAAGTTAAATTAATTTCGCTTGGAAAGTCTACTATAAAATTTTTCGTTAGAACTCATTTTTTTTTGTTAAAAGTCTAATTTTTTTCTTCAAAATTCAATGATTTGGTTCAAAATTTAAACAAATATGTTAAAAAGTCATATTTATCGGTGGAAAATTGAACTACTTGCTTATATACATTTATCTTTATGGTTTAAAAATTAACTTCTTTTGTTTTAATTAAACTGTTTTATAGAAAATTCATATTGCTTATTGGAAGATTCAACAATTTTGTAGAAATTTAAACTAGTTGGTTAAATATTGATGTATTTTCTTCAAAATTTGTCTTTTTTTTAATATTTTTTTTTTGTTAGAAGTTTCACTGTTTGGTTGAAAATTAATCTGTTTTGGTAGAGGATTCTAATATTTTTTTGAAAATTAGTATTTTTTTGTGTTAAATCCAAGTGCTTTTTTTATCGCAAACTAAATAATTTTTGTTGAAATATCAAATAGTACATTTTTTGTTAAAAATTTGTTGTGATTTAACTTTTTTGGAAAAAACTCTTCTTTTTAGCTTCATAATTCAAAAATATGGTACTAAATTTAACTATTTGGTACAAACTTAAACTGTTCTATGAATAATTCGTTGTTTTTATTGGAAATTGTCTGAAGTGAAAATTTTAATACTCTATTTTTTTGATAAAAATTGCACTTTTTTATTTTAAAAATTCAACTATTTAGTTACAAATTTATAGACACGAAAAAAATATAAAATAAAATTTTGACTACCATGCCATCCGGCGTTCATACTATTAAGTTGAAAATTTATGTAACTTGTTAAAAATTCGTCTTTTCGGTAGAAAATTCCTTTTTTGTGGAAGATTTAACTACATTTGGTAGAAAACTCAAATTTTTGGTTCAAACTGAAAATATTTTTTTGAAAATTAATATTTTCGGTCAAAGATTTATAATTTTAATTGAAGTTTTTTGGTTTAAATTAAAGGTTTTAGCAAAAAAAATTAAACTATTTTTAAAATTCAACTAATTAGATGAAAATTAACTTGATTGTTAAAAATTCATATTCTCTAGCAGAAAATTCTGATTACTTTGATTGAATATTAGTTTAAAATTTCAATTATTTAGTTGAAAAGTTTAGAAACGAAAAAAAACGAAAAATTAATGAATTGATTCATTGTTGAAAATTCGCCTCTTAGGTAGAAAATTCATTTTTTGTGTGGAAAATTTATCTATATTTGGTTAAAAATTTATGTATTTTCTTAAAAATTTATTTTTTTTGCTAGAAAACTAAAATTCTTGGTTGAAATTGAAAATATTTTCTTGAAAATGAATATTTTTGGTCAAAGATTTATAATTTTAATTGAATTTTTTTTGTAAATCAAAGGTTTTACCAAAAATAAATTAAACTATTTTGTTGAAAATTCAAGTCATTGAATGAAAATGAACTTCATTGTTAAAAATTCATATTCTCGAGTAGAAAATTTTATTTAATTTGATTCAAAATTATTTAAAAAATTCAATTATTTAGTTGAAAAAACATTCATATGGTAAAAAATGTATGCAAATTTTGTTGAATGTTTTTCTGTTTTGGTAGGAAATTATTCTTCTGTGTTCAAAATTCATCTTTTTAATTGAAAATTTAACTTCTCGGTTGAAATTTAAAATAATTTGTTACTTTTAGAAACGAAAACACAGAAACCTTAAAATTTTAGAAACAAAAAAATAACAACTAAAAATTTATTCATTCACTCATTATTGAAAATTTGTGTTTTAAGTGGAAAATTAATTCACGAAAAAAAATTAAGTGAACAAACATTACATAACACAGGAGGAGGAGGGGGCAAAATTTATGAAACATAACAAAGGGGATGCGTGGCTCAAATTCCGCATAAAAAATTTACCTAATTTATGTGCGGTCCCTAATCAGCCATTGAGATCATATTCCGGTATGTTTTGATTTTTTAAAACAGCGTGAGAAAATAGTGTCTTTAATGACATTTTTTCGAATTAGGGGAGACAACCTTACAGTAGATAATGCGACTACAGAAGATAATCATCAATTTAAAATACTAAAGTATGTAAAATAATTAATTGAATTAATTTATTAGTCAGGATACTATACGCTTTATTAAATTAAAATTAGAATATATAATTTGAGGTATATTTGTGCTTTTAATTAACAATTATCTACTGTGGGCGCGTTATATACTGTAGGGTGGTCTCCCCTAGTGGCATAATGGTGCAATCGCTAAAAAAAAGTGTCAAACTGTGTGAATAGAAGAACCTTTAAACTCAAGAGAATTTTCTGTTAATTTATTGGATGATGTCTTCTACAGTGGAGTAGTACACTCAGGTTAAGACGAGATTATCAATGAAAGATGATGACCGACATTACACCCTTCTCCATGCGAAAGCGGCTATGCACCCACACAGAAGCGAATGCATTATGAACCGACTCTTGGTGGTATAGGTAACAATTACCTAGCCGGCCGAGCCTTACGTCATGGCAGCAGTGACCGTGGGTGAATGAGGGAAAGCCGGTCCGGTCCTCCACGCTTCGATGCGGACAATGGAGATGATTCCTGTATTTGCCTCTCGCCAGAATTTCTCACTTTTCCTATATTTTTACTAATCCTAGGACCTAGGTAGACATAAAAAGGCAGGGTCAGAGGCAGCGGAACCCTAGGCCCTAGGGCCCTGGGCCTAGGGGCACAGGGCGCGATTCCACCCTCTGAAATCGGCAAGGGAGGGACAAAGTATTTATTGGCACCTTTTTGAAATCGATTGATTACATTCTACAGATCGTTTGAATTTTTTCAAAAATCTAGCTGAAATCTTTATGAAGTAATTAATTTCTTTGGGAAATCTTTCAAATCTACCCGAAATCTTTGCGAAACGATTACAATCTTTGTGATATCTTTGGGAAGTCATTGCAATCTTTGTGAAATCTTTGCGAAATATTTCAAATATTTCATAAATATTTCATCATATTTTGGAAATGAATGAAATCTTTGTGAAATCTTTAAAATATCCGAAATCTTTGGAAACTTTGGCAAGTCATTGAAATCTATCTAAAATCTTCGAAATATTTGGGGAATCGTCGAATATCTGAAATGTTTGGAAATATTTGTGAAATTGATGAAATCATTAAAGTCCGTAAGATCTTTTAAATCTAACCAAAATCTTTAAAAAATCCTTTAAATGTTTGTGAAATATTTTTAATCTACCCGACATTTTTATTGAATATTTAATTAATTTTTATTAATATTTAACTTAAAAATCTTTGATAAATATTGAAATATTTATAAAATATTTATTTTTACAACATTTTGAATTGTAAAAATCTTTGAGAAATCATTTAGATATGTGAAATCTTTCAAATCTACTCGAAATCTTGGCGAAACCATTACAATCTTTGTGATATCTTTGGGAAGTCATTGCAATCTTTGTGAAATCTTTGCGAAATATTTCAAATATTTTATAAATATTTCATCATATTTTGGAAATTACTGAAATCTTTGAAAAATTACAGACATCTTTGTGAAATCTTTTAAAAATATCCGAAATATTTGGGGAATCGTCGAATATTTGAAATATTTGGAAAGATTTGTAAATTTGAAATCATTGAAGTTCGTGAAATCTTTTAAATCTAACCAAAATCTTTGAAAAATAATTTAAATCTTTGTGAAATATTTTTAATATATCCGGCACTTTTATGGAATATTTGAAATCTTAAAAATCTTTGAGAAATCATTGAAATATTTATAAAATATTTATTTTTACAAAATTTTGAATTGTAAAAATCTTTGAGAAATCATTTAGACATGTGAAATCTTTCAAATCTGCCCGGAAATCTTTTCGAAACGATTACAATATTTTTGATATATTTGGGAAGTCATAGCAGTCTTTGTGAAATCTTTGCGAAAAATTTCATCATATTTTGGAAATGACTGAAATCTTTGAAAAATCACTGATATCTTTGTGAAATCTTTTTAAAATATGAAAAATCTTTGAAATCTTTGTAAAATACTCGAAATATTTGGGGAATTGTCGAATATTTCAAATATTTGGAAATATTTGTGAAATCATTGAAGTCCGTGAAATCTTTTAAATCTATCCGATATTTTTATGGAATATTTGAAACCTTAAAAAAAATCTTTGAGAAATCATTGAAATATTTATAAAATATTTATTTTAAAAAAATTTTGAATTGTAGAAATCTTTGAGAAATCGATATCGTCTGTGAAATCTTTCAAATCTACCCGAAATCTTTGCGAAAAGATTACAATCTTTATGATATCTTTGGGAAGTCATTGCAATTTTTATGAAATCTTTGCGAAATATTTCAAATATTTTATAAATATTTCATCATATCTTGGAAATGACTGAAATTTTTAAAAAATCACTTTGATCTTTGTGAAATCTTTTTGAAATATCCAAAATCTTTGAAATATTGGGCAAGTCATTGAAATCTTTGTAAAATCTTTTAAATATTTGGGAAATCGTCAAATATTTGAAATATTTGGAAATATTTGTAAATTTGAAATTATTGAAGTCCGTAAAATCTTTTAAATCTAACCAAAATCTTTGGAAAATCGTTTAAATCTTTGAGAAATATTTTTTATCTATCCGACACTTTTTTTGAATATTTGAAAACTTAAAAAATTTTGAGAAATCATTGAAATATTTGTAAAATATTTATTTAAAAAAAAATTGAATTGCATAAATCTTTGACAAATCATTAATGTCCGGGAAATCTTTTCAAACCTACCCAAAATCTTTGCGATACGATTACAATCTTTGTGATATCTTTGGGAAGTCATTGCAATCTTTGTGAAATATTTGCGAAATATTTCAAATATTTTATAAATATTTCATCATATTTTGGAAATGACTGAAATCTTTGGAAAATCACTGCCATCTTTGTGAAATCTTTTAAATCTATCTGAAATATTTATGAAAATTATAAAATCTTTGGAAAATCATTGAAATCTTTATAAAATATTTTTTAAATCGTTGAAATCTTGTGGAAATTATAGAAGTCGTCAAATATCCTAATACTTTTTAAACAGTAGTGAAATCATTGAAATCTTTGCGAAATCATTAAAACCAATTAAAATTTTTTTTTAAATATTTGGTATATTTTTGAAATTGCAGAAATCTTTGCGAAATCTTTTTAAACTATCCAAAATACTTGCCAAATATTTGAAATCTTTGTGAAATGCTTAGAAAATCATTAAAATCTTGGTGAAATATGCGAAATATTTGATAATATTTGTGAAATTCTTTAAACCTTCTCAAAATATTTTTGAAACATTTGTGAAATTATTGAAATCTTTGCAAAATATTTGAAATATTTGATAAAATTGGTAAAAATGACTGAAATTTTTGAAATCATTGTGAAATCTTTGGCAATATGAACTCTATACCTGCATTTATTATTTATTGTTAACTATTTATTGTCCATTTATTAATATTTATGTACAATGTGTATTTAGTACGATACTATTATAGTACGTACAAAGTGTGATTCAATATTATAAGTTTATTTTCCTGCCCCCCATCTAGAGAAAAAAGGTTCCACCGCCTCTGCCGCCAGTTTTAGGTGTCGAAGTCGCCAGTAACCGCCAATCCAAGATTTTATGTTCAGGCACCATAATTGTCACTAATCACCAAATCCCAAAAAATTGGTAGCCAAGAAAAAAAAAGTCGCCAGAATGGCGATAAACCGCCAAAGATGAACAAGGCTGTTCACAAGGCACTCACATCCAAGCCACCAAAGCAAAATTACATCCCCAAAGAATTCCATTAAAGATTTTATTGGGAATTTAGCGCAGGGCATTTTTTAAAAGAAAGTGGCAATTTAAAAGTCATTCCGTTAACAGAATTATGCCTAAGGGTTTTTGTTTTAATGAAAGAGGAGACGAACAACAATAATATTAGTGCAGCTCGACGGCTCTGAGGAGATGCTATCAGGCCTGACGTAACAATGAGAAACTACGTCGCAACGCTTTCGTTTGTATTGCAATCCAGAGAATAGGCAAAAGGCTTTTTTGTCGTTCAAAGTTGGGCGCGGGGCCGATTTATGCGAGCAAATAGCGCAGTTGTTAGAAAACGAATATGGTGACGTAAAGCTCTGACTTCACTGGAAAGTTCCCGGAGTCGGAAAAGCATCACGAGTACGTAAATTTCATCGCTGTTTGGAAATTATGTTGCTCATTCAAAAAAAGCCTTCACAATATAATAAAAAAATTAAATCTCGCAAAAAAAAAGACTCACCGTCGTTGTGAAACTGCCTCGGCGGCAGAGGGATGATGGGTGCAGCAGGTGCAGCAGACTGGGATGAGTTTTGCGGACCCGAAGAGTTCGAAGTCGTGGAACTGGCCGGAGTCGCTGGACTTTTGTGCTCTGGTGTAGCAACTGAATTTGATGCACTCTGGTATCCTAAGAAGTCCCCTAGATCTGGGACACAGACACTCTCGTACAAATTGGCAGGCACGTTTTCCAAAGACGCCTTTTCGACGTCGACGTCTGTAACAGATTAAGAAGAAATTTATGTTAATAAACCGCAAAAATTTATTTTCAAAATTCCCTTCTTTTCACTCATTTTTCTCTGATTGTTCCCTGACTAATTTTTCAGCTTCTCTAACCATTAATATTCAGAGACGAAAATTCTAATCTTGTAACATTTTTTAATATAGAATCTTCTACAACTGGAATAAAGTATTTTTAAATTTAAATATAAGTTCTGAGTTTAAAAACATTTAAAGGAATTCAAAAGAAATAGATGAAATACCTACAAACTCAAGGTGAGTGAAAAGAATCTAAAAAAAAAAGATTTAAAAGAAGAGTTAAAAGATATAAAAAGTGTTTAGAATAAATTAATAATAATTCCGGTTGAATTCTAAATTAACTCAAAGAAATTGGAAGAAATATTTGAAATTTAGGAAATTTAAATTAGATTAAAATCTAAATCAAAAATCCTATTTAACGTCCAATCATCAAATTCATGAAAACTCTTGTAAAAACAATACTCCAACGATCAAACTTGGACCACACCGAACAATGAAACAAAATTGTTTCAATTGCAATCTTTTCAATTGCAATTCTGTTAGAAACAAAAATTTCAGACAAAAATAAAAAAGAGAAAAGAAAAATGAGAATGCAACCAACCACATCCCCTTCCTTTTTTTTCTTTCTTCCGTCGTTTTTATTATTAATATTATCAAATTACAAAAAAAGAACATTAAAAATAAAAAAATAAAATAACATTACCAACGTTTCGTCACTCATACAGCACCCTTATAAAGGCAAGGATTTTTAAAAAATTTTAATTAAAAAAAAATTTTTTAGTCTTTGAAACCTTACAAAATAGATCACTTCCTGTCAAATTCTAAATCTGATGATACTTTCTGAAATCCTGGAAAATTTATTAAAATAGCTTAAAAGCTTTTAAAATCGCATCAAATTTTGAATTTCTCTAAAATGTTATAAAATTCCCTTAGAAATCATTGAAAATTTTGGATATCTTAAAAATGGCTTGGAATCTTTGTGAACTACGTTAAAATAGTTCAAATTAATTGACATCCCCTTTAAATTATTGAAATAAATTAAAAATTCCTTGACAAATTTTGAAATCGCTAGAAGCTTTCGAAACTCTGAAAATTCCTGGGAATTAATAAAATATATTTTTAATACTTGAAATCTTTTTAAGTCATCTTAAATTTCTTTAAATTCCTTTAAAATTAATATGAAATTTTTAAAATACCCAAAAAATTTTCAAATTCTCTAAAAGTTTTTTAATTTATTGAAATCAGTGGAAAAATTCGTGGAATATTTTTAAATGCCTTAAAATATTACATATTAATTAAAATACCTTTTAAATTATAAAAATGAATTTTCCATTCTTTGTAATCTTTTAAAATACCTTAATGTATTTCAAATCCTTTGAAATATTTTTCAACATTTCGTAATCGCTTGAAACTTTTTAAAACTCCTAAAAACCATTAAATTAAAAAAATACCTTCAAATATTTTTAATATTTTAAATCATTTAAAATCCTTTAAAATTGTTTAAAATCCCTTAAAAATTCATCGGATTTTTTTTAAATACCCAAAAATATTTCATGGAAATCCTTTCAAATTATTGAAATCAATTGAAAATTCCTAGAAATATTTTGAAATTCCTTCAAATATTTCAAATTAAATGAAATCCCCATTAAACTTTTGAAATAAATTAAAAATTCCTTACAATCTTTTAAAATTCTCTAAAATATTATAAATCGTTTGAATTATTTTTAAATTGCCTGAAACTTTTTAATTCTCTTGATAATTCCTTAGAATTTAAAAAAAAAACCTTAAATATTTGTAAATATTGAAATTTTTTAAAATCCTCGGCAATTTTTTTAATCATTTAAGAATGTATCAGAATGTCTAAAGATACCGTAAAATTGTTAAATTATTGAAATCAGTGGAAAATTCACCTTAAATATTTCAAATTATTTAAAATAAATTTAAAATTCTTTTTAATCTATTTAAATTCCCTAAAGTAATTTTAAATCCTTCAAAATCTTTTGAAATCCCTGTAAATTTTTTAAACCTAATGCAAATTCTTATGAATTAAAAAAAAACCTAAATAATTATAATATTTAAAATGTTTTAAAATCCACTAACATTTTTTTTAATTCCTCAAAAATTCATTTCAACTTTTACAAATACCCTAAATTGTTTCAAATTCTTTGAAATCCTTTCAAATTATCGCAATCAGTAGAAAATTCCTAGTAATATTTTGAAATGCCTTTATATATTTTAAATTAATTGAAATCCGCCTTAAAGTATTAAAATAAATTTAAAAGTAATTGTAATCTTTTAAAATTCCCGAAAGTATTTCAAATCCTTTGAAATATTTTGTAATCGCTTGAAACTTTTTTAAACTCTTGAAAATTCCTTGGAATTAAAAAAAATACCTTACGCTATTGTTAATATTTGAAATCTTTTAAAAACCTCTGTAATTTTTTTTAAGTCCCTTAAAATTTCATCGGATTTTTTAAAAATCATCTAAAATTTTGAAAATTCTTTTAAATCCATTAAAATTATTGAAATCAGTGGAGAATTCTAAGGACTATTTTAAAATACATAAAATATTTAAAATTAATTGAGATCCCCTTTAAATTATTGAAATAAATTTTAGAATGCTTTTAATCTTTTAAGATGTCCAAAGATATTTGAAGTCCTTAAAAATCTTTTGAAATTCCTTCGAATTTGTAGAAATCCCCTAAAATCTTTAAAAAAATTTAAAATCCTTTAAAATTATGGACATCAATTATCTCAGGATTTTTTCACAGAGTCTGAGGGGACAGGGCAAGAGACGATTTCAACTCTCGCCTCGGAAGGGTCGGAGCGCGCGAGTACTCAGTCAAATATACTGCGCAATATTATGCATTGCAATTGGAAACGGTTCAAATTGAGAAAAATGGAGGTGGATACCCGGGTGTGCAACAACGTGAATAAAGTTGGGTGTGCACACAAGGGTAAAGTAGAACACCATTCATTCACAGTTTCAAAACAATAGCACAAAGTGAATAATAAATCAAGACTAGATTGATCAAAGAGTGCTATATATATGATATTGCAGTGTTGAAAAAAGGCGCGCTTTCTACTTTCCAGACGTTATTTTAACTAGTCAGATAAATATCCAGGTTATTATCTAATTTAATATTTTCAGGGCGACGATTACATTCAGCCTGCTCAGTGCTCATACGTGTGAGTGATTAAGGGAGCGTAGAAATTTCATTGAGGCGAACGCCTGCCTCCGTACTCGTTGTTTCCTGTAGGTTTTACGCAAGGGCTTCCGGCCGGCCGACCGACCGACTACTCCCGCTCTTGTTTCACCAGTTGGTTCTTTCGTGAAGTGAAAGAGCCAGGCACCCACCGAGATGAAGGGGTTTTAAAGTCGCACACTTGCGAAAGGAGATCGACAGATACGCGAAAAATGTGGAATCACAAAAGAACTGGTCCTCCAGTCATTGTTTCGACTATTTCACTCGGTGTACTTTTCGAAACACACCTGAGGCAACGAAAATTCGTTCCAATGTGTGAAAATTCTCGACTTACTTAAGTCATATTGAGAAAAGGATTACGGAATTTCTTCCTGTTTTTTTTTTTTTTTAAGTAGAGTAAAACTCAGGGAGACCACTCTTTAGCTTTTATGATAATAATTATTCAATATATTTATTATTATTGTTGATCTTAGGGTTGTTGACCAGGGAATATTTATTATTAATATTAGATGTTAATTTTGTTTGTC